>JAECXW010000631.1:0-162262 GCA_018153365.1 Drosophila fuyamai
GCGAAACTTTGGCTTTGAATTGTGGAGACGATGTAGATAAATGCCTTCTGAATTTCATTGGCCTTAAGTTCGTTTGGCTGTGAGGCACGACGCTCTTTGCTGGGTGGAACACCGTTGAAAACTCGAAATATGAAAGCTACGATCCGGAAAATTCGAATATATGAAGAGATTCTGCTGATGAGCCTTTCAATTATTGTTCTCTCGATGCTGCTATTGCCACATTTAAAAGTTACCACTTTTCGCAATTCTAATGCGTTGTCTGCTGAGTTGGCAATTGGTTTTTCCTTTGGCCGAGTGCATTCGTTGAAGCGAAGAAATGTTGGTCCGCTGAGCCACATTGTGTTTTGTAGATCGGCTGCGGCACATCCTCGCAAAACGATATCCGCTGGATTCTCCTTACCCGGAACATGTCGCCATTTGATGTTCGCGGACTTTATTTGAATAGTTGACACCTGATTGGCTACGAAACACCTAAGCTGGGATGTGTGCATTGTAATCCAGTGTAAGACAATTGTCGAGTCTGACCAAAAAGTAACCTTCTTGGATATATTCTCAAACTTATGTTTGATTTTATTCCATGTTTCGCAAAAAAGCAAGGCTGCGCACAAATCAAGTCTTGGTAGACAGATAGTCTAAACACGCGGTACCTTTGATTTTGCAATTACTAATCGCGAAATAGCTTGTTTTCCTTGAGATTATCGGAGATAAATACAGCACCCGTATGCACGCTCTGAGGTGTCTGCGAACCCGTGTATCTTGCACTCCATACTAGACGAGGAATTGACGAACCTTGGAATTTCAATTTGGCTTAAAATGTGTAAATCAGGCTCGATTTGGCGCCATCTTTCTTGCAGCGCATGAGGCAGTATTCCTCCAAAGTTCTTGTACAAAAATGTTGTACCTGATAATGATTGGACTTAGGAGTCCAAGGATGTCGTACAAACTTGCAATGACAGAAATATTTTGCCTCTTGGAGGAAGCTTCGGATTTCGGCAGATCAAAGTGGAAACAAAATATATCCGTTTGCGGTTTCCATGACATTCCCAAGGTCTTTGTCACTTCTTTAATATCCACCTTGAATTTGTATTCTCCTAAAAAATCAGTCTCACCGCTAAAGTTCCATTTTGACAACTTTAAACCTGCTCGTTGAAGAATTTTCTTGTTCTAAAGCATTTTCACTTGCAAGTCCTCTAAGCTGTCGGCTCCTGTGAGAAGGTCAACCACGTACATATCATTCTGTAAAGTATGAGATCCAATTGGGAATTCATTTTCGTATCTCTTGGCGTTGAAGTTAATACTTTGAATCGCTAAAAATGGGGCATTTGCCAGGCCATAAGTTACAGTATTTAATCGAAATAACTGTATGGGCTGATCAATCGAATCTCTCCAAAAAATGAGCTGGAAATTACGGTCTTCAATCATGAATTGCCGATACATTTTAGTTATGTCGGCTGTGAAATCGAATTTCTGTAATCTGAATGCCAACAGAGTTAGAATCAGATTTTGTTGGATCGTGGATCCAACCATTAGGATGTTGTTCACAGACAAATTCGATGTCGTTTTTGCGGAGGCATCGAAAACCACTCTCAGTTTAGTTGATGAGCTTTGTGGCCGCAACACGGTATGATGCGGTATGACATAATGAGGGTGGTTAATATTAAAATCAGATGCGAGTTCCATGTGGCCAAGATCAATGTATTCTTGCATAAACTCGGTGTACATTTTCTTTTGTACAGGTAGGCGTCCTAATCGCCGTCTGGCATTTTCAAACGAACTTCCGAGACTAGTTGGAGATTGTACAAATGGCAAACGGACTTGAATTCGACCGGAGTCAAGAATAACAGCGTGCTTAAAGAAATGTTGAATGCACTCTTTTTCTTCAAGTGTAAACCTATTTTTGCTTATGTCCTCAAATGATTCGATTTTCCAAAACTGTGCATCGTTAAGATCCTGAGTCTTAAAAACATTGCAAGAAAATGCGTGCGCCTTTGCGTCTGGTTGTAAACGGTCTTCGATTTTGCCTCCAACAATCCAGCCGAGCGAAGTGTTAAGTAGACAAGGTAAACCCGGTCCTAACGATAACTTTTGACCAGTCAGCAAATCAAAAACTCCTGCGTACTGATCAAAATATCAATCTTGTGAGGTTTAAAGAATTGTGGGTCGGCCATTGCGATGTACCTATACAGCGTTCCGGCTGCTGCTGAGCTATAGATTTCGTGATTGAAAATTGCAGCGTCAACTCATCAGCTGATAACCGAGACCGAATTGTTGCTTCTAAAGAAAACTTTACATGCTCTCGAAGGTTCCCAATTCCCGATACCTCAAAATTCTTTCGCTTAAATGGTATCTGAAGGGTCTTCGCTAGAGTTTCTGTCATAAAAATGGCTTCTGACCCCGAGTCTAGCAGAGCTGTAGCAGAATGAAACACATACTTGTTCTTAATTAGGATCAGTGCTATTGGGATAAGCGAGCGTTTTGAGTTACGTGTAAGTCCAGCAAACACCTGAGTGGATGAGCTGGCTTGTGAATCGTCTTGCTCTTCACCTTTCTCAATCGCTGTCTTGGGATCGGCTGGGCGATGCAAAGAGAAATGATGTAATCCGTGGCATGTCCTACAACGAAATTTCAAAGGACAATCTGCTGCAATGTGACCTTTATGTAAACAATTTAAGCATAAAGTATCTTGCTTTGCCCAGCTATGACGCTTTTCGAACGAGAGTAAAACGAATAATGGACATGATCCTAAGCTATGATCAATTGAATTGCATTTAAAACAACTCCGTTTGGCAGCTATAAATGCCTTTCGAGAATAACTGGGTTTTTCAAAACGTTTCTCATATAGTTTGCCTTCAACTGGAGATTTTAGATGACACTCTAAAAATTGACTATGTCTGCTTGCTTAGAATCAGAATCGACTTTCTGCAGGACGAGATAATGATTATTGCACTAAGAATGTCTTTCTCAGTGCCAAGAGAAAGAATCGAGCCAAGAAGTGCTGAGACAGTATCTAAAATTTGTCGAAGAGAGCACGGGTCAGCCTTCTTCATGTGAGAAATGCCGAATAAACTGGTGACATGCTCAATAAGAATTAATACTTTCATATCGTAACGCTTTTGTAACTGATTTAGAGCCTTTTGGTAGTTGGCATCTGAAACTTGAAAGGCTGACACAACGCTTAACGCTGGACCAGATAACCAACTAAGTAGATATGTATGTAAATTTGTCTACTTCTGTAATATCTGTAATAACATCTTCGTCGACCATATGTTCAAATGCAGAAATAATCACTATATAATCACTATATTTTCCGTCAAACTTTGGCAATTTGAGAGCAGGGAGCCGGCTGTGGTTTCCGCTACCTAAGAACGTGGAATGTGTGACGCTTAACTCATCAGACCGCTGCGGCCTATTCGAAGCTATCCTTTTTATCAGAGTCGCATTGCTAACAATATAATCTTCTTCATGTTCGAATCTAGAATTCTCCGTTGGATCCAACTCCTCGATAAGCAGCTGAATTTGAGCCAATTGCCTATAGTGGGACTCTAACACTCTGCACTCCGCCGTGCTGGAATCGATGACAGTAGCAGCCAAAGCTGGTTCTTTGCTGATCTTGAAATTCTGTTCCAGCACGGCGCGCTTGCGTCTGAGACACACCAGCTGCTCCTCTACTGGCGGTTTTGTCATCTTGTGGGATAGATTAATATATTAGCAGAAAACAAACATAAACTCAGGTGTTGTGCAGGTTACAGCGATTGTGGATACAGTTTCAAAGCCGTTGAGTGAAATGTTTTTTTATAGTTTTTATAGTTTATTAAACACGCCACACAAGGATGGACCTTGTTTTCGTGTATTGACAAATTATTTCTAAAGATCCCAAAAAAAGCGGGTAACGGGTGCTCCATTCTTGAGCAAATCAGGTGTGGTCAAAAGTTAATCAAGATGTGTTATTACAGAAGGCGACCGTGTCTGTCACGGCCGAGAATCCATAAGTCTGCCGGGTGTCGTCTGCGGAGACGCCGTCGACCCAGTGGTGTTGCAAGATGTCTTGCCAGACAGTTTGCATGTGTGAGCAAACGTTCCCGGTATCGACTTGAGGATTTGCAAATCGTCTCTGTTACCTGGAACATAACTCGGTTTTCTAAGAGTGAAATGTTAACACTAACTTTCTTGAACTATTTTTCAAAAGCTTAGCTTTACCAAGTTAACTTTGAGTGAAAGCTTGAACCACGTTAGACTTCGCTCACTGCATTTGCCAAATTTTCAACACAATGAAAGGGCCTTTTGCCTTTTATTTACCAAAGAATTCTGGTTTTTAATGACCTTTTGTTGTTGGTTTAGCTTGCGGTTCGGGCTTATTCTTCAACTGAGTAGCTACCCGATGTGAGGTTATATCCTATTGATGTCCAATCTGCAGAGGTTCTGTTGTCGACGGATCCTTCGTGATCCTCCAATTCCAATACAATCAAAGACTGCAGGTGTCCTGTCACGGTCGCCAAATGTATGATATTTCCCCTGTGCAACCCGATAGTGGAAGCAACCTGCCCTTGTGCAGGTCCAAAATGCGCGTGTGGGTGTCCGTTGATGTGTGTCTGCCCGTGTGCAGACCAGAGTTCAAAAAAGTGCAATGAAATAGAATGTTTGTCTGTGTTTACCAAAGATCTGTATTGAACTGATTTCCCTGCTGAGTACAAAGTTTCATATAAGTGACGAGCGTGCAAGCTCGTTTCAGTTAGAGTAAAGTGGATCTTATTCACATATACAATTCGGGTTACAAATTTAGTATTCTATAACAATATAAGTAAAATGTCGTGCTCCAACAGCTATAAAATGTGTATTAACCACATCAATAGTTCTTTTCAAAATTTCAGTTCTAAAGTTGACGAAACGGCTTGGTTAGCTAAATATGATTTTCATAATGAAATTAATTTGTACCATTTCCTCTTCATCCATTAACCGAAATAAATAGTGTTGTAGTTATACAATGAATACAAAAGAAGCTCTTTTATTTGTTAATTAACTTTTGGATGTAACATGTCTAACAATAAAGGAAGCACACTTCGGTAAGCCGAAGTTTGTATACCCTTTCAGTTATTACAAAACGACTACATTTCGATTTCTATGGCTATATATTATTAAAAACAATAAAGCTATGTCGATTTTGTGCTGCAGTTTGCCACCGTTTCTATGGCAGTTATTAGATATTGTTGTCCGATTTTGACAGAACTAAATGCGTAATTCTGATATAGTACATAATAACTATATCTCAAAGGAATATCTTCATAAATATTTGTTCTTATTTTTTGTTATTTTTTTTTTTGCACGGAGTTCCACGGCATAGTTAGATCTACAATGATTTAATATTAGGGGAATATCATTTCTAGTTAGTTAGTTTCTTACCAAGTCGGGACTGTCAATCTAACCATGTATAAGGTTAAAAATGAAGACCGTACCAAGCATCATTCTACGGTTGGCTAGGGATGGTAAATTAATCAACAGTAGTCTACTTGAATAAGAAGGTAAGTTAAGATTTACGTCCCAGTTTTATTCCGTATTGTGGACTCCAGACGGGAGACCTATACTCCAGAATCGGACGGACCAGCGAAATAAATACAGTTTTAGTGACATAAGGATCATCAAATTTTTTGACCATCTCATTTTAATAATTCCAAGCACTCCTTTGGCTTTATTAACCATGTACCAAATGTGATTAGAAAATTTTAGTTTAGGGTCCAAAAGAACGCCAAGATCGTTTACAAGAGTTATTCTATCCAAAGAACTGCCACTTAACGTGTAAGTCGCGTATATCGGATAGACCCGATAAAAAGTCATCAGCTGGCACTTAAAACCGTTTAAATTTAAATGTCCTTATACTGCCGGCACAACTTAACATCATCTTCGTACATAAGGACACGATAATTACTTATAATTGAGGGAAGATCGTTAATAAATAATGTAAAATGTAGCGGAACCAGATGGCTCCCTTGTTGGACACCGGAGAAGAAATTGAATTTTTAACAAGAAAGGAAAGCTAACTTCGGGCGGAGCCGAATAATCTGTAAATTATATTCTCCTAAATTAGAATATTAGAAGCATATTCCATTATCCGTACCCATGCCGTGCCTCCACTGTCTCCTCTATGATTCCGGATCCTTGAGTGTTTTCGGCAAAAAAACTTCCTGGTAGTCTAATTTCCCGTCCGTATATAAATCCTGTTGGTTCCGATCTGCTACAGTTGATTGCTAGCGAGATTTCAGGTAGCCAGTCGTCCCATCCTGTGTGCTCTGTTCCTGAGAATTGGGCTATCATTGTTTTTATCGTACGGTTTGCCCTTTCTGCTGGATTTTCCTGAGAGGTGTATGGGGCTGTTAGTTGGTGAGCAATCCCCCATTTCTGTAGCTGTGCCTTGAACTTGTTGCTTGTGAATTGTACTCCATTGTCTGAGACCAGGTTTTTTGGGGTTCCAAACCGTGATATGATTTGTTCCCTGAGGACCTTTAATACGATTTCCGTGGTCGCTTTCCGGACGGCTCCTATCTGCACCCACTTCGTGAATTTGTCAAACATTATTAATAACATGTTATTACCGTGGCTAGACCTTGGTAGTGGCCCCACAAAATCTATGCACAAGGTTTCACAGGGTGTTTTCGCTATCTGTGACAACATTTTCCCCACTGCTTGTTGTTGTGATGTCTTGTAGCGTTGACATGTTTCGCAGCTTCGTACATGCTGCTGTATGTCTATGTGCATCTCTTGCCAGTAGTATGTCGCCATTATCCGGTGTTTTGTTTTTCTGACCCCTAGGTGTCCTGCTGTTGCTTCGCTGTGGTTTTCTCGCAGTACTCGTTCTCTTTGACTTTTCGCCACGCATAGTTTCCATGGCTGCGTGCCCTCGTCTGCAGCCCATGACGGTAGATGTCTATATAGTTTTCCGTTGATTATCGCGTAATCTGGCCCTGTTTCGGGATTTCTTTCCAAGTCTAGGAGTTTCTGTTTAATCCAGATGTCTTCTTCGACCTCGGCTCCGTGAGCTTCTTCTTTTGGCATTCTGGATAGTGCGTCCGCAACGACAATGAGCGGTCCTTTGAGATAGCGTATTTCGAAATAGTATGGCTGCATTGCCAACACCCATCTGGCAATCCGTCCTGATGGGCTCTCTATCGAGTTTAGCCATTTTAGCGCCTAATAATCAGTGATGACTATAAAGTGGTACCCTTCCAATTACATCCTCATTTTCTGGATGCCCCAGGGGATTGCCAGGCATTCTTTTTCGGTCGCTGAGTAGTTTTGTCTTTGTGAGCTTCCGACTGGCGTATAATATTACGTGCTCGCCGTTTCCGTCCTCTTGGGTCAGGACTGCTCCTAATCCGCAGTTGCTGGCGTCCGTCTAAAGTATAAACGTTTTCCCAAAATCCGGGCAAATCAGTACCGGTGCTTATGTTAGTGCTTTTTTTAGGTTTTGCGTTGCTTTCTCTGTCTCTTCGCTCCACTTAAACTTTGAGTCTTTTTTGGCTAAGTTGTACAGTGGTTGTGCCAGTTCCGTGAAGTTCGGAACGAACCTTTTGTACCATGAAGCTACTCCCAGGAAGCTTTGTCGTTTGTGGGCTTGGCATGTCTAGGATCGCGGCTATCTTTCCCGGGTCAGTGTGTATCCCCCTTGCGCTCACAACATGGCCTAGGTAGTTGAGTTCTTCCTTGAAGAAGTGACATTTCTCTGTGTTTATCCTCAGGTTTGCCGGTGTACTGTTTGCTCCCTTTATACATTGGTATTTGCCACTAGCCACTTTTTAAGTCAAGTGTACTTATATACTTGGCCTCCCGTAGTGACTCTGGGTCGTCACACCTGATATTGTACAGTTACAAAGCCACTTCATAAATTGCACTCTTACCTGCGTTACCGATTGCGCAATTCAGGCTCTTCGCACAATTCTTGCCCCTCATTGAGCCAATTAAGGTTATAATGGAATAATCCCGTGTTGGGCTGTAAAGTTAAGCATGTAATCTAAGTATTTTTTATGACCGTTACTGTCACTCCTTTGCATTATAAAAGAGCCTGAAAGATATGTTAGAATGCATATTAGAATTTATACATGGGAAAGGCGGCACAGGATCAAGCTAGATCGTACAACATCCGGAAAAGGGACTGGAGACCCAAAATAGGAGAGCTAGTATGGGAAAGATAACACCCCTTGTCAAAAGCAGCAACTGGATTCGCGGCCAAACTAGCCCCAAAATACGAAGGTCCATTCAAAATAAAAGGTTTCATATCAACGGTGATTGCAACAATAAAACACACGGTGACCGGGAAGACGCACAGAGCCTTAATAGACGAACTAAAACCCCATATAGAAACCCTCGACAAGCATGCGCAACCCCAAAAACAACAAGCTAAAACTATACACCCATTTTTCAGAATGAACAACAAACTAAAAAACTCGTTCTGCAAGTACCGGAAGAACCTCCAAAGGCTCAACCAGCAGCGGCGAAGAGTAATTATACTCGGAGCCGTGGACGTGGCAGGTCCTGCTGGTTGCAGGAAGCCAACCAAGGCCGCCCCGGTAGGCAGACAATCGCCGGCCAGGAAACCAATTTCGACACCGACCATAGCAACAACAAGGCAAACGAAGGCGACACCAACAACCAGGGAAACGACCAGCGCAACAACACGGCAAACGATGGCGACACCAACAACCAGGGAAACGTCCACGGCAACAACACTGCAAACGATGGCATCTTCGAGGAAACATCAGCAACATGGTAAGTGTTCTGGTAGATAGTCTTGGTAGTAGTAGTGGATCCGTAAGAACTCGGTTTTTAAATCGGTTCTACGACCTGGTGAGGATCAGCCCAGACCCAGTCGTGATCACTGAGGCGGCCCGGTTTTCGTAATACAGGCCCACCTCAGTTAGTTCCCCCAGACGTAACGTTTCCGGCTCCCGACCCGGAAACGAAACGGATGTAGCAACGGCAGTTCGAACCTAACGATGCCCGGCAGACCGAAACTAACAATGCCCTACATTCCCGAATCCCACTACAAATCCAAGTAGATCTCTCCCAACGACGAAGCGACTTCTCGGCCCATCCGCAGAGCCGAAGCTCGCAGCAAACAGTTCATCACTCGGCCTTTCCGCAGCGCCGACCCAACGTCTCGGCCATTCCGCAGCGACGACACTCGCAGCAGGCAGTTCATCACTCGGCCCTTTCGAAGCGCCGAATCGACAGAGCAAGCAGTCCCGACGCATCTACACACAACTACACGATCAACATATATAATACGATTACTTTGAAATACACGTCTCTAGTTTTATCCCTCTGTGTCATTATTGGGGAAAGGGAGGTAAATCGATCTATAGAGGAATAAATATAAATATCTGTCACGAACCCTGACCACGGCGAGCTATACCGTCTCCCAAAACAGGGTCGTTACAGGTATAACCTTTTTTGATGGTTGAATCGGAAAAAATAGCACTACAAATTAGGACATAAATTGCACAACAGGTAGCCAGGTACATAAAAAATGAATTTTCATTGCCTTTTTAAAAAGGTCAAACTAGAGATCCTTAAAAGGGTTATGGGAAAATTATTTTTTATTTTTATTTGGGATATTACCTAACTTGACTGTATATTCAGAAATCCTAAAATTCGTAGATAAGTAGATGAAAAAATTTATCGAGTGACGACCTTGCTGTGCCAGTTAGTGAAAAGTATTTTTTCAAGAGCAATAATTTAAAGAGAGCGGAAGTATTTTTTTAAAAGTGCAAAAGTGTGAGAAAGTAATTTGTATCAGTGGTAAAATTAAAAAAATGGTTTCAAGTAATATTTAAAATACAAACTTTGGTAAGTATATTTCGCTAATAACTCTTTAACTTTCAAATTCTCCTAAAATCCTATTATACCCGTGGGCGGCATTCCATGTAGGTGTTCTTATATGCTAACATTCCATAATTTTAATTTTTTTCATGTAGCGCTATAAAAAATGCCACGTGTAACACGCTTGTCCTAGGAGCAACGCCGCCAAGCCGCTCTAAGCCGCAGAAGAGCCCGCTATGAAAGGAATGCGTCCCACATAAGAGCTCAGAACTCTCAACATATCGCCAATGTTCGCGGCAAGAGTCGTGCTCAGGATTCCACTGCACGCGCGCAGCGGAGAAGAAGCGAAAGGGTTCGCAACCTTGAACGGATTCGGGATCCACAAGCGCATTTAACTCGTCGGGAGGACTCTGACGATACAAATTAGAATTATATGTGAGTTTTAATTTCCGTGGTACGCCTGCTGATGCCGGAGGGTCCCACGCAGCGGTCAGACTCCTTAGGAATAGGTTGGTGGTAAGGGAAGGCCGGTTGGCCGGTGATCCTCTAATCCAGATTTTAGGGAGATTATGTTGGAAGGGTTACTGCCCTTCTTACCTGCTGGCTTAGAGACTCAGACAGTATTTTAAGTGATAAGAATTTAACGGCTGATAGCCGGAGTTTTATTTGTATGAGCTTGTGCTCTTAATTCAATGAATGCCAAATTGAACTGAACTTAAAGCTTACAAAAAAGAGACTCATAGCGGACACTCCAATGAGTAGTGTTTGCCGGCTATGCTGTGTCAGCAATCTGGCCGGAGCGAGCCTTCGGACGATTGGTCATTGCCGTCGCCCGGTTAACTTAGTTAACTACTCCCCCTCAGAATTAAGGCCGCCCTCGGCCGACCATATTTGGCAATCACCTCGCTTAGTTGGGCCGTAGATCTCCTGGCCTGGGTGACTCGCCTATAAGTGAGGCAGATGCAGATCAACGCGCAGCAGATCGCTCCTGCGATTAGCACTATCTGGTGTGTACGATAGCCGTTGATATCTTCCCCGAATTTCTTAATATGTTCCAGGTTACGTTCACTCATGCGGTGAAGGTATGGAAGGCTGAGTATGTTGTGCTCCAGGGTGATGTTCAGGGAAGGCGAGCTAGCCACTCCTGATACCCTTTTCCGGGCCACGACGTGATTTAACGGGTTTCGTTTACCGCGGCCCTTTTCCGGGCCACGACGTGATTTAACGGGTTTCGTTAACCGCGGCACTCTCAATGAAGGTGATGAGGTAAGTTTCTTTTATGTGAACATAGGTGCCGTTGTCCACACTCAGGCGAGCCGGTTGATCGTTTACGATGATAATCCCTTCGTCGACGTAGGTAATGGGCTGCAAGTAGCTTTGCTGGATCTCGCAATGCGCGAAGCCAGTCGAACTTCTTAGTGCCAACTGGCAATACGTAGCCCCTGGTGTTGTGGAGCAATTCTTCACTGTGTGGAACTCTCCATTGCATTCTGCCGTGATGCGAAACGGGAAAAATTGTAACTTTATTACAAGCTGCCTTTATTTTTGAAAATTTGAATAAACTGGTGACATGCTCAATAAGAATTAATACTTTCTTATCGTAACGCTTTTGTAACTGATTTAGAGCCTTTTGGTAGTTGGCATCTGAAACTTGAAAGGCTGACACAACGCCTAACGCTGGACCAGATAACCAACTAAGTAGATATGTAAATTTGTCTACTTCTGTAATATCTGTAATAACATCTTCGTCGACCATATGTTTAAATGCAGAAATAAAGCGTTTATAATCACTATATTTTCCGTCAAACTTTGGCAATTTGAGAGCAGGGAGCCGCTACCTAAGAACGTGGAATTTGTGACGCTTAACTCATCAGACCGCTGCGGCCTATTCGAAGCTATCCTTTTTATCAGAGTCGCATTGCTAACAATATAATCTTCTTTATGTTCGGATCTAGAATTCTCCGTTCGATCCAACTCCTCGATAAGCAGCTGAATTTGAGCCAATTGCCTATAGTGGGACTCTAACACTCTGCACTCCGCCGTGCTGGAATCGATGACAGTAGCAGCCAAAGCTGGTTCTTTGCTGCTCTTGAAATTCTGTTCCAGCACGGCGCGCTTGCGTCTGAGACACACCAGCTGCTCCTCTACTGGCGGTTTTGTCATCTTGTGGGATAGATTAATATATTAGCAGAAAACAAACATAAACTCAGGTGTTGTGCAGGTTACAGCGATTGTGGATACAGTTTCAAAGCCGTTGAGTGAAATGTTTTTTTTATAGTTTTTATAGTTTATTGAACACGCCACACAAGGATGGACCTTGTTTTCGTGAATTGACAAATTATTTCTAAAGATCCCAAAAAAAGCGGGTAACGGGTGCTCCATTCTTGAGCAAATCAGGTGTGGTCAAAAGTTAATCAAGATGTGTTATTACAGAAGGCGACCGTGTCTGTCACGGCCGAGAATCCATAAGTCTGCCGGGTGTCGTCTGCGGAGACGCCGTCGACCCAGTGGTGTTGCAAGATGTCTTGCCAGACAGTTTGCATGTGTGAGCAAACGTTCCCGGTATCGACTTGAGGATTTGCAAATCGTCTCTGTTACCTGGAACATAACTCGGTTTTCTAAGAGTGAAATGTTAACACTAACTTTCTTGAACTATTTTCCAAAAAGCTTAGCTTTACCAAGTTAACTTTGAGTGAAAGCTTGAACCACGTTAGACTTCGCTCACTGCATTTGCCAAATTTTCAACACAATGAAAGGGCCTTTTGCCTTTTATTTACCAAAGAATTCTGGTTTTTAATGACCTTTTGTTGTTGGTTTAGCTTGCGGTTCGGCCTTATTCTTCAACTGAGTAGCTACCCGATGTGAGGTTATATCCTATTGATGTCCAATCTGCAGAGGTTCTGTTGTCGACGGATCCTTCGTAATCCTCCAATTCCAATACAATCAAAGACTGCAGGTGTCCTGTCACGGTCGCCAAATGTATGATATTTCCCCTGTGCAACCCGATAGTGGAAGCAACCTGCCCTTGTGCAGGTCCAAAATGCTCGTGTGGGTGTCCGTTGATGTGTGTCTGCCCGTGTGCAGACCAGAGTTCAAAAAAGTGCAATGAAATAGAATGTTTGTCTGTGTTTACCAAAGATCTGTATTGAACTGATTTCGCTGCTGAGTACAAAGTTTCATATAAGTGACGAGCGTGCAAGCTCGTTTCAGTTACAGTAAAGTGGATCTTATTCACATATACAATTCGGGTTACAAATTTAGTATTCTATAACAATATAAGTAAAATGTCGTGCTCCAACAACTATAAAATGTGTATTAACCACATCAATAGTTCTTTACAAAATTTCAGTTCTAAAGTTGACGAAACGGCTTGGTTAGCTAAATATGATTTTCATAATAAAATTAATTTGTACCATTTCCTCTTTATCCATTAACCGAAATAAATAGTGTTGTAGTTATCCAATGAATACAAAAGAAGCTCTTTTATTTGTTAATTTACTTTTGGAATTAACATGTCTAACAATAAAGGAAGCACACTTTGGTAAGCCGAAGTTTGTATACCCTTTCAGTCATTACAAAACGACTACATTTCGATTTCTATGGCTATATATTATTAAAAACAATAAAGCTATGTCGATTTTGTGCTGCAGTTTGCCACCGTTTCTATGGCAGCTATTAGATATTGTTGTCCGATTTTGACAGAACTAAATGCGTAATTCTGATATAGTACATAATAACTATATCTCAAAGGAATATTTTCATAAATATTTGTTCTTATTTTTTTTTTTTTTTTTTTTTGCACGGAGTTCCACGGCATAGTTAGATCTACAATGATTTAATATTAGGGGAATATCATTTCTAGTTAGTTAGTTTCTTACCAAGTCGGGACTGTCAATCTAACCATGTATAAGGTTAAAAATGAAGACCGTACCAAGCATCATTCTACGGTTGGCTAGGGATGGTAAATTAATCAACAGTAGTCTACTTGAATAAGAAGGTAAGTTAAGATTTACGTCCCAGTTTAGGCGCCGTAAAGCAAAAAGAATAAAGTTTTTTTGTACTGATTCAATACCACCAATATGTATTCCGTATTGTGGACTCCAGACGGGAGACCTATACTCCAGAATCGGACGGACCAGCGAAATAAATACAGTTTTAGTGACATAAGGATCATCAAATTTTTTTGACCATCTCATTTTAATAATTCCAAGCACTCCTTTGGCTTTATTAACCATGGACCAAATGTGATTAGAAAATTTTAGTTTAGGGTCCAATAGAACGCCAAGATCGTTTACAAGAGTTATTCTATCCAAAGAACTGCCACTTAACGTGTAAGTCGCGTATATCGGATAGACCCGATAAAAAGTCATCAGCTGGCACTTAAAACCGTTTAAATTTAAATGTCCTTATACTGCCGGCACAACTTAACATCATCTTCGTACATAAGGACACGATAATTACTTATAATTGAGGGAAGATCGTTAATAAATAATGTAAAATGTAGCGGAACCAGACGGCTCCCTTGTTGGACACCGGAGAGTTTTAGAAATTGAATTTTTAACAAGAAAGGAAAGCTAACTTCGGGCGGAGCCGAATAATCTGTAAATTATATTCTCCAAAATTAGAATATTAGAAGCATATTCCATTATCCGTTCCCATGCCGTGCCTCCACTGTCTCCTCTATGATTCCGGATCCTTGAGTGTTTTCGGCAAAAAAACTTCCTGGTAGTCTAATTTCCCGTCCGTATATAAATCCTGTTGGTTCCGATCTGCTACAGTTGATTGCTAGCGAGATTTCAGGTAGCCAGTCGTCCCATCCTGTGTGCTCTGTTCCTGAGAATTGGGCTATCATTGTTTTTATCGTACGGTTTGCCCTTTCTGCTGGATTTTCCTGAGAGGTGTATGGGGCTGTTAGTTGGTGAGCAATCCCCCATTTCTGTAGCTGTGCCTTGAACTTGTTGCTTGTGAATTGTACTCCATTGTCTGAGACCAGGTTTTTTGGGGTTCCAAACCGTGATATGATTTGTTCCCTGAGGACCTTTAATACGATTTCCGTGGTCGCTTTCCGGACGGCTCCTATCTGCACCCACTTCGTGAATTTGTCAAACATTATTAATAACATGTTATTACCGTGGCTAGACCTTGGTAGTGGCCCCACAAAGTCTATGCACAAGGTTTCACAGGGTGTTTTCGCTATCTGTGACAACATTTTCCCCACTGCTTGTTGTTGTGATGTCTTGTAGCGTTGACATGTTTCGCAGCTTCGTACGTGCTGCTGTATGTCTCTGTGCATCTCTTGCCAGTAGTATGTCGCCATTATCCGGTGTTTTGTTTTTCTGACCCCTAGGTGTCCTGCTGTTGCTTCGCTGTGGTTTTCTCGCAGTACTCGTTCTCTTTGACTTTTCGCCACGCATAGTTTCCATGGCTGCGTGCCCTCGTCTGCAGCCCATGACGGTAGATGTCTATATAGTTTTCCGTTGATTATCGCGTAATCTGGCCCTGTTTCGGGATTTCTTTCCAAGTCTAGGAGTTTCTGTTTAATCCAGATGTCTTCTTCGACCTCGGCTCCGTGAGCTTCTTCTTTTGGCATTCTGGATAGTGCGTCCGCAACGACAATGAGCGTTCCTTTGCGATAGCGTATTTCGAACGAGTATGGCTGCATTGCCAACGCCCATCTGGCAATCCGTCCTGATGGGCTCTCTATCGAGTTTAGCCATTTTAGCGCCTGATAATCAGTGATGACTATAAAGTGGTACCCTTCCAATTACATCCTCATTTTCTGGATGCCCCAGGGGATTGCCAGGCATTCTTTTTCGGTCGCTGAGTAGTTTTGTCTTTGTGAGCTTCCGACTGGCGTATGATATTACGTGCTCGCCGTTTCCGTCCTCTTGGGTCAGGACCGCTCCTAATCCGCAGTTGCTGGCGTCCGTCTGAAGTATAAACGTTTTCCCAAAATCCGGGCAAATCAGTACCGGTGCTTATGTTAGTGCTTTTTTTAGGTTTTGCGTTGCTTTCTCTGTCTCTTCGCTCCACTTAAACTTTGAGTCTTTTTTGGCTAAGTTGTACAGTGGTTGTGCCAGTTCCGTGAAGTTCGGAACGAACCTTTTGTACCATGAAGCTACTCCCAGGAAGCTTTGTCGTTTGTGGGCTTGGCATGTCTAGGATCGCGGCTATCTTTCCCGGGTCAGTGTGTATCCCCCTTGCGCTCACAACATGGCCTAGGTAGTTGAGTTCTTCCTTGAAGAAGTGACATTTCTCTGTGTTTATCCTCAGGTTTGCCTTGCGTAGTCTGTTCATTACTTCCTGCAGCTTTTCTAGGTGTTCCCTTTTGGTGCGCCCGATGACCACTTATCATCAAGGTATGCGAATGCAAAGGGGTTTCATCTCCGGTCCTATGACTGAGTCCAGGGCTCTTTGAAACGTGACTGGTGCTGTCTGTGGGCCGAAAGGGATTACCTTCCACTGAAACAGTCCGCGACCTGGCACGGTGAAACCGGTGTACTGTTTGCTCCCTTTATACATTGGTATTTGCCACTAGCCACTTTTTAAGTCAAGTGTACTTATATACTTGGCCTCCCGTAGTGACGCTGGGTCGTCACACCTGATATTGTACAGTTACAAAGCCACTTCATAAATTGCACTCTGTTTACGCCGCTCTCCCCTCGTTTAAACTGCCCGAGTTATGATATCTCCTTAGTCCAAATGGGGGGGGTGTTGTCCTTTAGATTCGATGAATTGTCCGTTTGATAGTTTTATTCAATTGAAAATCTCAGAAATATTATAAACCGTTCGGTTTGGAGTTAATTCTCAAACTGAGTTCATATATTATTCAGCGATGCCCAGCTAGCCACCGCTGCCGAAGTGTACATAGGAAATCTTACATGCTATACATAAATGCTTAATACATAAATACAAAGAAATAAAAGAATGTTTATTTGGAATTCCAATTCGAGAGCTGCTCGTGTCACATTTCCGGGGGTTGGGGCATCCTGTTGCAGTGTCGGCAAAAACGTTAGCAGGGCAACGACTCAAGTGGTCGTTGCCCGGCTTTGGACATTATTTGGATTGCGACATAGTTGCATCCATATGTAGATGGTAAGTGGCCACTAAGTCAGCGTACCAATTCCAGGGTAGCTCTGGGTGGCTTGGCCGGAGGCTCGTTGCCTACCGACTGGTCGGTAACTCCTCCCCTCCTGGATTGAAGTGACGGCCAAAGCGAAGGTGTGGACGTCACGAAACTCGGCTCTGATATGGTGGAGAATATGACCTTCTTCTTCGTGTTGATCAAAAGGACTGATACTAAGATTCCGATTAATAGTAGTAGATATACCGCTCCAAAATTGGTAGTTGTAAAATTTTTCCAATAAATAATTGAATTGGAAGCATTGATGGACCTTAGATTTAGATTGTGTAGGTTAATGTCTTCGATATGTTCGGTGAAGTTGATATTTTGTATAAGTGGAATTGTAACGTCTATTTTCTCCTCGTATAATGACAACTCTTTGTCATAGGGAATTTGGTTGATGGATACTTCGCAGTTATTGAACGTAATTAAAGCGGATCCTTTTATAGGGATTTTAGTTGTACAATTGGATGCAATGGTAGAGTTGCTTGTGTTTAATATAAGGACGTGTCCTGGTTCTATTTCTGTTATTATCTCTTGGTTTCCTATCTCTTTGACTTTACAATTGGCAACATTTAGCGTGAATATGCCATTGAGGCACTCGGTTTTAGGATTGTCTTTGATTGATAACAAATTTTCGCAGATATAGTGTTTGTCTACCCTATTACATTTGTTCATAAAATAATGTACATCATTGGCATTATGGTATGCCATATAATTGGGTAGGATTAAGAATTTAGATTCATTAATAGGCAAAGGGACAATATGTGAGAATTGGTAGACATTCTGTTTAAACATAGGTATCTTAATTCTAAAATTGATCTTAATTCCGATCCTAAAGGTGTCTAATTCTAGTATGTCGAGAATATGTTCATTAGACAAGTTACATAATTCTGGGTCGTTTAACTCTTGTCTGATTATCGTTAGTTCCTGTTCTGATACAATGAAATTGGGTACAATATTTAGTCTGGCTAGTAACATACTTTCTTCTAAATTAATTAAATGATTAGATAATACATCAATGTTTATATTAATTCGAGAAATATATTGCAGTGTGTGTGATAAATGGTGTTCGGAATTTATGTCTTTGAAAATCATGTTTTTGTAGTTGTTTAGGTATTGGTTAATTATTTGTTGCTCCCTGTTTATGTGTTCCGTAATATTATCAAATCTCGCCTTTATGTCATTGTTAAATATTTCTTGTTTGTTGGCGTTTGCTGTCAGTTCTTTTTGATTGTTCGTGATTGTTTTGAAATTATTTTCAATTCTACGTCCGTCGTCCTCGTCTAAATTTCCAGTAACTATCTTTACGACTTTACCTAGTCCGTTTATTAGTCCCCGTCTTGATCTTTTTTGGGGTAATAACCTTTCTACTCTGTCTCTTAGCTGTTGAAGTTTCGTTGCTAAACTATCGATTTCGTCTTTAGAGTCGGTGTTTTCTTTCAATTGATTGATTGCTTTTTCGAAATTAAGGACGCCGTCCATAAAATCTTGTAGATTGATTCTATGCGTAAGGTATTTGTGCGACTGTATTATTTTGGCTTGTCCCAGATTTATTTTTAGCAAAGGGGTGTCGTTTCCTAATTTTTGGACCTTCAAGTCCTGGGTTGCGATGCATGCGAATCTGTAAGATTAATAGGAATTTTGTTTGTTTTAATCCTATTCTTAATTTTTGCTTTGTGTAACTTTTGTCTTTTTGTGGATATCAGTGTAATCTTGTTGTCTTTTAGTACTTTGTGTTCAGAGAAACGAGGAGTGAGTTTATTCCTCCTGTTTTCTCTTCTGAAAATTACATCGTCTGTCCTAAGTGAAGCTGGTTGCGTTCTATTTTCATTTAATTTGTCGATTCTACGGTTCATTTTTTTCTTCTAGTTGAGCTTTGATCTTTGGATATAGAGTGCTTTGAAATTCATGAAGTTTTTGAAGGTAATCATGTTCTGAATTGTATTCGATTTCTTTATTAAAAATGTGGGTCCTACCAGAGAGTAATTCAAAAGGTGTACATTTAGTGGCAGAATGTATACTGTTGTTGTAAGTGGTTAGGGTTTCAAATAAAATTTCTTCATGATCCCGTTCCAGCTTATTCGCCTTCCTGGTTTCGTAAATAATCCTATAAATTTCGGTCAGAGAAGAATGCAATCTTTCCACAGGTGAATTGCTTGTGGATTGCTGGAACGATGTTACATGAGTGACAATATTATATTGTCTACAAAAATCGGTGAAAATCTTTCCAGAAAATTCAGCGCCCTGGTCATATATCAACTTTGTTGGAATTCCCACAACACAAAGATAGTGCCTTAAAGATTTTACTACATTTATACAACTCCTAGCCGGAATTGTATATGCGCTAGCAAATTTTGAAAATTTGTCGATCAGAGTCAGAATTGTTTGACCATTAATAGTGTAAATATCCATGTGTACTATCTGTAATGGTACTTCAGGAATTTCTGTTTTTTGATACACTGGTTTGGGTGGTCTTCTGTCATACTTTAGTTTTTGACAAATATCGCATTGATTTATTATTTGTGTAATTTTCTGTTTCATGTAAGGGAAATAGAGTGTTCTTTTTAAATGATTTAAAGTTTCTTCAATTCCCCGATGGTTGTTTTTTAGGTGATAGTCCCTAACTACTGACTGTTGTTCCAGCGTAGTGGTGACATCTGTTAACAAATCTTTGCATCTGATAATCTTGTAATTTTGAAAATACTTAAGGTGGGCTTCCTGAATTAAGTTAAAAATAGAATCTGAAGCGAAAATGGCGTGTAATCTGCTGAGTGCTAGGATTTCTCGTAACATATCCGTGATCCCGTTGAGGTCAAAACTAACTCTGGATATGGTGCGTCTAAACTTGTTCTTGAATAAAATGCAATTTCTTGTTTTTTTCTCATTACCTATTTCAAAAATGTACTGTGCCTTAAATTCGTTCAATGGTCTATCTGAAATAATTATGGATTTTGAATTTGTCAGATTATTAGGTAGAGAATTTGATATGCAGTTTGTCTGTATTTCTACACGACTTAGGGCATCGGCTACGACGTTTTGAGATCCTTTTTTGTATACTACTTCATAGTCGTATTCCAACAGCTGTAACTTCCACCTGACCAATTTTGAATTTGGTTCTTTGAAGTTCATCAGCCAGGTTAAAGGTTTGTGATCGGTGACTATTTGGAATTTTTGACCGAAGAGATAAGGTCGAAAATATTTGGTTGCCCAAATAATAGCTAACATCTCTTTTTCCACGGTCGAGTAAATTACTTCCCGATCGTTGAGTGTCCTACTAGCGAAACATACTGGTCTATCGGACCCCAAAGTCCCTTGGGAAAGAACTGCACCTACCGCCACATTGCTGGCATCCGTGGTCAAAATGAAGGGTTTGGTAAAATCGGGATATTTCAACAATGGGTCATTACATAGTAGAGTTTTGCAAATACTGAACGCTTCTTTGAACTCCTCGGTCAGTAATACCGGGGCTTTTCCTTTCAATTGTTTGGTCATGGGCTTGGTGATTTTTGCGAAATCTTTGATGAATTTTCTGTAGTACCCCAAAAGGCCAAGAAAAGATTTAATTTCCTTCCTCGTGGTCGGAATTGGAAAAGCCTTTACGGCCTCAATTTTCTTGGGGTTAGGCTTGATACCCTCTTCTGTAACTATATGCCCTAAATATTCTATTTCCTTGCGTAAGAATTCAGACTTGTCCGGTTGAATTTTTAGATTGGCCTGTTTTAATCTGGAGAATACGGATTCTAGGTCGCTGATATGTTCTTGTAACGACGGTGAGAAAACTATAATGTCATCTAAATATACTAAACAACAATCTCCGTTGAGGTCCGCTAACACGTTATCCATGACCCTCTGGAAAGTCGCTGGTGCGTTAGTCAGACCGAACGGCATACGAACAAACTCGTAATGTCCTCCTTGTGCCGTGAAAGCTGTTTTTGATGTGTCCCTTGGCTCCATTTCAATTTGATGGTAGCCACTAGCGAGATCTATGGCTGTAAAATATTTGGCTCTGCCTATTCTATCGAGCACATCGTTAATGTTGGGCATAGGATATCTGTCCTTTACAGTTTTTTCGTTTAGTTTTCTGAAATCTACGACCATTCTCCATTTCTTTATTTTGGATGCGTCCATCTTCTTTGAAACTAGGAATACTGGTGCGCTCCAAGGCGAATGACTGTGTCTAATTATGTTTTGATCGAGGAGTTTGTTTATCTGATCTTGAATTTCAGCTGATTCGGTGGGACTGAATCGAAATGGTCTGCAAAACACGGGCTTGTTGTCCGTAATCTTGATTTCGTGTTTCACTTGGTTCGTGAATGACAATTTGTCGCCCTCGTGAAATACCAAATCAGAGAATTTATCACAAAGTTGAGACAAATATATTTTTTCTTCCTCATTGAGATGATCTGTTCTAATATTGTGAAATCCTGAGGAACAATGTTCCTGACTGTATTCAAGGTGGTCTGGTATCGCCTTCATAAATGTAAACTCATCCTCTTCGAACTTGTTTACTTGTAGGCTTGAATCTAAGCAAAACTTTTTAGGTGTGGTCGAAAAATTATTAATTTCGATTTTGGCCAGGTTATTGTGTGCGGAATATAAGCCCGGTGTTATAAATAAGTCCTGTTCCACCTGAATGTGGTCACATAAAAATGGACCTTCTTTAACGCTTACATGCACCGTAATCAATGCTTTGGACTCCTCGTCTATCTCATAAATTTCAGAAGAGCGATTTGGTACAATATATAGGGGAATTTCGAATGCTGGAGTAGTGAAGGTTAGTTGTGCAATATCAATTCTTGCTGGGAGTTGGGACAGGATATTCATGCCAATTAATCCGTCGAAGAATTGGTTGAAGTCAAACATTAGAAAAGGGAACTGCCTGGCATCATTCATTTCCTCAAAAATAATTGGTACAGCCATTTCTTTAATTAAGTGTTCGGAAAGTACCGCTGTGATATGAACTGGTTTATCTAATGGGACTCTTTCTTTATCTGTTATGAATTTTGGGTGAATAAAAGAGCCTTCTGCGCCTGTATCTACTAAAAATTTTAAATTCTTTTTGTTTTGAAATGAAAGTGTTACATAAGTTAATTCTGCCTGTAGGCTGAATTTACTCAGGAATCCTTTCGAAGGCTCGAGGCTCTTGACTGAAAATTTGGCTCGTCCAACACATTGTGTTCAACTTGCGTCTCCTCTGTCTTATTCTTTGTCTCGATATTGAAAAGTTTCTGTCCGTTCGATTGACCCCTATTATTATTTGATAAATTTCTCCTCGCTGCGGCGCTCGATGTGCTTGGTACATCGTCGCCTGCTGTGATTGCTGGGAAGTTGTTGTTACGATTAGTATCGTAATTGTTTCGGTCATATGAAGTTCTATTTGATCGGCTAAAACGATTATTATCCCTATTTTGGTACTGATTGTAATTTTTACTTTGGTATTGATTTGAATATTGATTTGGGCGAAAACGATCGTTTTGCCTATTTGGTTGTCTATTTTGTGCACTGTGTGTAGCATTTTCCGTAAAATACAAATTTCTTTCTTTTATTGCCACATCATAAGCTTCCTCCAACCCTGTTGGTTTAAAAGCTCTAACTATGGCACTCAAATTTCCTCTGAGCCCTGCGAGAAACGCTGTTAAGCAAGTTTGAGATACTACCCTCTGTCTAACTCTAATTGCGAGTTGTTCCGTTTCCTCATTATCGATTATCCTGAACAATGCTAGTTTTATTTTTGTAATTTGTTCATACGATCTTTGCAACGATAGCTGTTTTTGTTTTAAATTATACAGCTCTGACATGAGGGTCTCCTCGTCCCTCCTGTCTCTACAATGTCTTATTAGTGCTTCTTTGATCTCATCCCAGATAAGGCTAGCTCCCGAAGCGATCACTGCCTCGTTTGCTTTGCCTTCTATCTTTTGCCTAATTGCTCTAAGGAGCATCTGTCCATACGGAGTCTGGTCCGTGCCCCTAATCAATAGAATTATCTCTTCCACATTGTTAATAAATTCGTTCAACGTAAATGGGTCCCCCGAGTAGGGAGGTAAAAAGCGAATAACGTCTGGAATTCTCATAGAAGCAAACAAATCGGCATGATTTACAACCGCAGAACTAAGGTGAGATGGTGAAGAATTATTGCTCGAGTCCATGGTCGCAGGTGAGGGTGTAACTATTGGTCTTAATGACAGTGAATTTTCTTGAGTTGCCTGGTTATTCGTGGTCTGTTTTTTACTAGCTCCCCTAGTGGTGACTTTGCTTGTAGGTAGTAAATTCCTAACTTTGACAATATTAGGCATTAAATTAATTTATTGTTACTTTAGGGAAGGGAAAAGAAATTTTGCTCAGTGTAAGGTGTAAAAATCCGCTTAAAAATATCGTGTCGTAATGTACTTGATGTAATTGGTGTTGGTTCGAAGCTTGTAGTGTAGCGTGTTTTCCTTAGTGCTGTATTCTTGTGGCATTTACCTGTAAAACAATATTATTTACTCAATTTCTTTCATGAGAAACAAAAACCTTCCATTGTTAAATGGTGGTCCAAAATTCAATTACCGACGTATATAAGAAAACAAGCAAAAGATTTTTGTATATAAGATGCACTAAAAACAGCCTTCAATGAAGTTTACTTGAATCACATTGAAACTGAACACCCTTGCAAAACACGCGATGGGATTGCAAGAATTGTTTCAAAATCAAAAAAAAATATTGTATAAATAGTGTATATATTCTTTCTTTTCTCCTTTTTTTTTTTTTTTTTTAATAAAACAGTAGTGAGATCAATTTACACAATTTGCGATAAATCGTCCCATTAGCGTTCTGCAAAACACGCGATGGGATTGCAGAACTATCTCACCGTTTTAAATATATTCATTTTCTTGATTTTTATGTTTCTATTAATTTTTGTTTTCTTATCTTGCATCTTTTTCACGGCAACTATTCATTTCTATATAGTCGTTGATTTGCCGACGGCATAGGGCCTTGGCCAATTCTACTTTAAATTCGAAGAATTGCACTGCACTCATTTCTTTTTCCATTGTATTTTATACTTCTTTAAAATTTATTTACACGTCGTTAAGATTTATTAAATTTGCTTGTTTTGTTATTTATCACGGTTGGTTCATTTTAATTCGGGCATTCACAAGAATACTTCACCTTCCTATTGTGTGTATTTCTTACAAAGTAAAAAAGATGATAAGGTCCATCCTGGTCCGTCAGTCGGCTGCGCCAGTTATGATATCTCCTTAGTCCAAATGGGGGGGTGTTGTCCTTTAGATTCGATGAATTGTCCGTTTGATAGTTTTATTCAATTGAAAATCTCAGAAATATTATAAACCGTTCGGTTTGGAGTTAATTCTCAAACTGAGTTCATATATTATTCAGCGATGCCCAGCTAGCCACCGCTGCCGAAGTGTACATAGGAAATCTTACATGCTATACATAAATGCTTAATACATAAATACAATGAAATAAAAGAATGTTTATTTGGAATTCCAATTCGAGAGCTGCTCGTGTCACATTTCCGGGGGTTGGGGCATCCTGTTGCAGTGTCGGCAAAAACGTTAGCAGGGCAACGACTCAAGTGGTCGTTGCCCGGCTTTGGACATTATTTGGATTGCGACATAGTTGCATCCATATGTAGATGGTAAGTGGCCACTAAGTCAGCGTACCAATTCCAGGGTAGCTCTGGGTGGCTTGGCCGGAGGCTCGTTGCCTACCGACTGGTCGGTAACTCCCGCGCTTCCCTCGTAGCGAATGCCCACTCGCCCGCACTGGTTGCTCGCGACTCCAGGCTCTCCCGCACTGGACGCTTGCGATTCCAGGCTCTCCTGCCTTTCCGCTCCCGGAATCTCTCCACTGCGCTTTGAAACGCAGCGCTCAATTAGGTTTAAGTTAGTCTTTCTATGTCACAGCACTGAAATACATCGCCCGGCCGGTCCGCGCTATTTTTCCGAAAACCACACGAGTTTTTTTGTTCCTTTCTTTGCGCGATCGTCGAGTGCTTTTTTTCACCATCTTTTCCAGCTTGCTACCCGGCTCCGTGCACCAGCCGCAACGTACCACGAAGCTGCCCCCAAGCGACGATCATCCCCGAAGCCCCACCTCTTCATTTTTTGGTCCTTCGAGCCGGATAAGTGCCAATTAATTAATTTTTGTATTAACTGCCGATCGACAGTCAGCCATTCGAAGAACATAATTCGTTTGACTTTCTGTACGATTTGTCTAAAATCCAAGTCCGATTTAATCCGACGACGGCAGTTAGTAAATTACAATTCCAATTCCGTCTTTTATTTCTTCGTTCTCTTTTAACGTGCGGCCATATTGCCTATTTTCTAATTCCTTTTCGTGTGCATATTGATGTACAAGTTTCATATTCGCATTTGGCCGTACATCCACTAAATATACATCCAACATCAAATCGAAGAAAAATCAAAAGTAGAAATCCAAATTAAAGTGTGCAAATAAAAGGTCAAGCGTACAGTGAAAAAAAAAAATTAATTTAAAAAATAAATTAATTTAAAAATTGAGTTCAAATTAATTTTCCACAAAAAAGTGAAACAAAAAATTAAGTGTTCCGCCAATTTCGGCCCACAAATATTTTTTGATATTAATTTTTTATTGTACATCCGCTGTGACAATATTTGCTTACATTATTACAAATCCAAATACAGTCCACAATAAATCGAAAATTTACAACACATACCCGCCGGCCAAATTTACAATAAAATTTTCCGCCATATTGATTACATATATTACATTCATATTACATATATTACATCCATATTACATATATTACATCCATATTACATATATTACATATTCCATATATATATACATACATTTATACATATTTTTCTACACAACTACACCCCAATTCCGAAAGCTCAAGTATTTCCGTCGGCCATCCAATAAATATATATTAAATAAATTCCTAAACCCGACGTGAAATAACTTTTGTGTCTCAGTGTGTTTTACTTATTTACATATTTTGGGCACTATCCATCCATACATCTACACATACACGCGAATTGCAGTACCGCAAAAAGCTCGATAATCCCGCGCATTCCAGCGTCACCAATACACAGCCCGCAAAAGTTCGGGCAGTTGTTTTTCAATCATCCAATTAATAAATTAATTAATAAATTCCAACAAAATTAATAAACACCAAGTTCAACTCCAATAAAATTAAACAAACACTGAGAATTACTGCCAGTTCCAAAAAAAAGAAACCAAAAAAAAGGGGAGAAATATAAAATACTGTCGCTATCGCGGAACTAGTGGAATCAATTTATTAATTTATTGATTTATTAATTTGTTTCTTCGGTTCCACATTTTTTCCAAAAAAAACGCCCATTCCAGTATTTTTTTCTTATTTATTGAGCTTGGTAAATCTACATATATATCGAGACTCAATTTTTTCTTTTGGGGATAAAAAAAAAAAAAAGAAAAAAAAATTGGGAAAAATACCACCCGCATTCCACTGCAAGGTATTTTTTGTCTCCGAATATTTTTTTAAATAAAGAAAAACAAAACCAATAAACTCCAAACACTGCCGGGGACATCCAATCCCATCCTAATTCGGCCAACCACCCACTATAAAATACTAAACGACAAATACCTCATCCAATCCAGTATTTTTTCAGTATTTTTATTTTGTGGTATTTTTTCGGTATTTTTTTCCATTCTTGCTCCATCGTTCCACCAAAAGCCTGGCGAATATTTTAACAATAATTCAGCCACGCATATCGACTATATTTTGAGCTAGTCGATATCCTATTTCCACCGGTCCATAAGTGGGTCCGTAATTGTTTCTCTGATTTTTTGTCCGAAATATCAGCGCGCACATTCCACATTCCAACAGCATCCTAGTGTGGTATGTCCAGGGAAAGTTCCAACAAACTATCCCCTGTTCCATCACCGCAAATACCAAAAATCACGGTAAGGACGCCCACACCTAAAAAGGTCAAGACGCCACCTCCCAAAAAGGCTCCTTCTTCCATCGAAAGAACCACGCGAGCCAGCACAAAAATGGTTGCAACGGTTGCCGACCTCGCTATGAGCCAGTTTATTGAAGTCTCGGATCGACTGTCCGAATTGGAATCGCGGATAAATATTCCCTCGGCGGTCCCTCCTACGTTATCCGTCCTTAATATTCGCCGAGACGAAATCCGAGAGGTATGGATCCGCATCAAAAAAGAATACGATGCCTGTACCGCATGCCTTGTAGCAGCCGGAGAAGGTGCAGCTGACAGCTTGCCAGTCCTCAAGGCTAAGTACGGGTATTGCTACAGCGCGTACGAAAGGTGCGGTGCCCAGATAGCAGACATGATAGCGCAAACTCCGCAACTTCCGCAACCTTCCCCAACGCCAGCTGATCCTTCTCAGACATACATTCCGTCAGGCTGCCGGCTTCCGCCGTGCGATACCGAAGTTTTTACCGGCGACTATCTTCGTTGGCCAACCTTTAGGGATCTATTCACGGCAATTTATATCAACAATCACAGACTCACTCCTGTCGAAAAATTATTTCACCTTAATGCTAAAACGAGTGGCGACGCTCACAATATAGTTTCAAATTCACCCCTTACTAATGATGGCTTTCGATCAGCGTGGGATAACCTCACTGAGCGTTTCGAAAACAAGCGATTGTTAGTAAACAGTCAATTAAAGATACTTTTCAATGTACCGTCCGTCACACAGGAGTCTGGGTCAGCTTTGAAAGAACTTCAAAGTACCATCCAGGGTTGCCTTACTGCACTAGAAATGTCCGGTATTCAGGTCGAAACTTGGGATTGCCTCTTGGTATATATGTGCTCGTCCAAACTCCCAAAGCTTACGCTTTCCCTATGGGAGCAGTCCCTCCATAACAAAGCCGAGATCCCTACGTGGCACGAGCTGAACGTTTTCCTAACGGAGCGTCATAGGACACTAGAAGCCATAGATGATGTTCGACCATCAGGTTCTAGTCAGACTCAGCCCAGGGCATCCACTTCCAACTCGGCGTCTCGAAGAATAAATTCATACGAGACAAGGGTAGCACCTAGGCAACTTAGAGGGTGCGATCTCTGTAATAGAGAGAACCATCCTGTACGCACATGCGCCAAATTTCTCCAGATGACGGTCGACCAACGCATCGCATATATAAAAAGAAAACAGCTGTGTTTAAACTGCTTTGCGCGGACACATCAGTTGCGCGACTGCGAAAGCGCACATAACTGCTTCACGTGCCGCGGCCGCCATCACACGCTCCTACACCGAGGCAGCCCATCCCCAGCGCGCGCAAATCCAACGCCAACGCCCAGATCCAGACCAAATACTCTCAGTCCCTCGGCTGCCAGTGGCACGCAGTCAACGCTTCAGAATTATTTTGCGGCAGGCACTAGGTCAGTCCTCCTAGGCACCGCTATAATTAATATATGCCATCGAGGTTCCAATTTCCAAGCGCGAGCCTTAATAGACTCCGGATCTGAGGCGACCTTCATCACTGAGCGCCTTTTCAACCTGATCAAACTGCCGTTCCAGGTTATCCGAGCACAGGTCTCAGGACTTAATCAAACGGTCTCCGCTGAGACCAAAAAGATCTGTCAATTCACGATCCGTTCTCCAACCCGGCCTAGCTTGCAGCTAAACACCACTGCCTACGTGCTTCCACAAATAGCCGGAAATCTTCCTTCATGTCCGCTTCCGCAACATTTCCTGCGAGACCTTCCCGAACTTCCGCTAGCGGATCCAAAGTTTTATGAGAGCGCACAAATAGATATTCTAATCGGGGCCGATATACTTCCATCCATTCTACTAAGCGGTACCCGAGCGAACATCTGTGGCTCGCTTCTCGGTCAAGAGACTATTTTCGGCTGGATTCTAACAGGAGCAGTACCAGCTCCGAGGCATGATCAAATATCATCCTTTTCCACGCAAGTTGCACACACGTATGAAGCGTCTCTCGATAAACTCCTCACCAAATTCTGGGAGGTGGAGGATCTGCCAGTAAAAGTGGCAAAAGAATCCGACGTGATTTGTGAGGACAATTTTCTTCGGACCACCACAAAAGACGAAACCGGCAGGTATGTCGTGAGTCTCCCTTTTCGAGATCCTGAGAACATTAATTGCTCCCTGGGACATTCCAGATCCCAGGCGCTGGCTCAATTCTTAAGAAACGAGCAGCGGCTAAAAAGGGACAGTACGTTAAAATCCAAGTACGACTCAGTTATTCAAGAATATCTCGACCTCAATCACATGAGAGAAGTCCTTCCTACCCACGATTCAGCATGTTACTACCTGCCACACCACGCAGTGTTAAAACCGGAGAGTACGACCACCAAACTTCGAGTGGTATTCAACGCCTCCAGCCCTTCAGACAATGGGGTCAGCTTAAATGATATCCTTCATGCTGGCCCGGTCCTACAGTCCGATCTAACCATCCAGATCCTGAAGTGGCGATATTTCCGATTTGTGTATAGTGCTGACATCGAGAAAATGTACCGGCAGATCTGGGTAGATCCGAAGCAGACAGCGTTCCAACGTATCTTATTCCGCGATAGGGAAGGGTACATTCGAGATTTTGAGCTAAAAACTGTTACGTTTGGGGTCAATTGTGCACCGTTCCTGGCAATTCGGGTACTGCAACAGCTGGCGACCGACGTGCAACTAACCCATCCGAGGGCGAGTAAAGTTATTCGTGGTTGCATGTATGTCGATGATGTCCTTTCGGGAGCTGACTCTGCAGAAGAGGCTCACCTCACCATTCGCGAGTTGCAGAGTGCCCTCGATTCGGCTGGTTTTCCATTAAGGAAATGGACCTCCAACCACAAAGAAGTTCTGGCTCATATCGGAACCGATCATCTTTTAAATGCCGATTTCCTCGAAATAGATACGGAAAGCACGGCGAAAACTCTCGGAGTCCGTTGGAAAGCAACATCCGATGAGTTTTTCTTCGCCCTCCCCGACCTATCCACCGAAGCTACACTCACAAAACGGCATGTTCTCTCCCAAATTGCGAAGCTGTTTGATCCAGCAGGCTGGCTCGCCCCTTTCGTGGTCTGTGCCAAGATTTTCATGCAGGAGATCTGGCTGCGTGATCTAGGGTGGGATGATGAACTTCCAATTGAACTGTGCCAAAAGTGGCGTGATTTCCTTAAAAGCTACTCAGTCCTAGATCAAGTCCGAATTCCCAGATGGGTTTCCTTCCGCCCAGAATTCCGAGTGGAACATCACGGATTCTGTGATGCCTCTCAAAAGGCGTACGGTGCTGCGATCTATGTGCGCGTCGAGATGGGGCACACGACGCTAGTGCATCTTCTCACGGCCAAGACGCGCGTGGCGCCCGTAAAAACTGTATCGCTTCCCAGACTAGAGCTGTGTGGAGCTCTATTGCTATCCGAGATGGCCGAATCCATCCTCCCCCATATGCCGATGCTGTCCTCGAAACTCCATTGTTGGACCGATTCCACGATTGTGCTTGCATGGCTAGCCAAACCAGCATGCCAGTGGACAACGTTCGTTGCCAATCGGGTAACAAAGATCACCCAGTCCACAGAGGCAGCCAATTGGTCGCATGTTCAATCCGAACACAATCCAGCTGACTTGGCCAGTCGGGGCGTGCCATTACAAGAACTGGTCGACAACTCCCTTTGGTGGCATGGGCCCACTTGGTTGCAAAAGCCACGAGATCAGTGGCCTGCCCAAAGCACCGATTTACAGGTGACCGAAGTGGAAAGGCGTCCTGTCAAGGCCCATGTTGCGTCCAGTCCGACAGAGGACATCCTTGATCGCTTTTCCAAGTTAAATAGAGCTTTACGGGTCCTTGCGTATGTCCACCGTTTTGTCCAGCGATGTAGGAAACAGTCGCCGATTCCGGAAGTCCATCTAGAAGCCCAAGAACTTTTCGCCGCTGAACGGCTCATGGTCATTAGCACTCAGCGCAGATATTTTGCTAACGAATATCGCTGCTTGAGTCAAAAGCGTCCTGTGTCCGCGGCAAGTTCCATCCTCTCCTTGAACCCTTTTCTAGATGAGAAAGGGCTTATAAGAGCGTGCGGCCGAATAACGGCCTCCGAAAATTTGCGATATGATGAACGACATCCTATAATCCTCCCGTACGAATGTGCACTCTCTCGACTACTGGTAAACTTTACGCATCTCATAACGTTGCATGGAGGTAACCAGTTAGTCGTACGTCTCACCCGGTCAAGATATTGGGTTCCGAAAATAAAGAACTTGGTAAAGGCCGTTATTAACTCCTGCAAGGTCTGCGTTATCCATAAGAAGCGATTGCAAGTTCAGATGATGGGAAGTTTTCCGAAAGAGCGAGTCTCTTTTTCCCGGCCATTCACGTACACAGGGATGGACTACGCTGGCCCTTTCGACATAAAAATTACACAGGCAGAGCTTGCCTAATTACAAAAGGGTATGTGTTGGTTTTCGTGTGTTTCTCTACAAAGGCCATCCATCTAGAGCCTACATCCGATCTGACGACCGAGAAATTTCTCGCCGCTTTCGCTCGGTTCGTATCCAGAAGAGGTTGTCCCCGTCAAGTGCAGTCCGACAATGGGAAAACCTTTGTCGGCGCTGCCACCCTGCTCTCCCGAGATTTTCTACAAGCCGTAAAAGAGTCTGTGACTGATGCGTATAGTCATCAGCAGCTCAACTGGCAATTCATTCCTCCGGGGGCACCCCATATGGGAGGCCTGTGGGAAGCGGGTGTCAAAAGCTTCAAAACCTTGTTTTACAAGTCCACCGCTACTCGAAAGTACACCTTTGAAGAACTTTCAACACTCCTAGCGAAAATTGAAGCTTGTCTAAATTCCAGACCGCTATCTCCTATGTCTGAAGATCCCACTGATCTCTTAGCATTGACACCAGGGCATTTTCTAGTCGGCGGACCTCTTCTGTCCATAGTGGAACCCGAATTAAAAGGGGAATCCAAGTCCATTGTAAATCGGTGGCAACACTTAAAGGCGCTCCATCAACAATTCCAAGCTCGATGGAAAGAGGAGTATCTCAAAGAGCTCCACAAGCGTAACAAGTGGCAGTCCCCGACCGCAAATCTCCGCGTTGGCGACATGGTAGTCGTCAAGGAGGACAATCTGCCCTCGAATGAGTGGCGCCTTGGCAGAATCGACTCTGTCTTTCCGGGGGCTGACGGAAATGTCCGTGTCGTCAGCATTCTCACGGCACGTAGGATTATCAAGCGTCCCGTGACCAAGGTGGTTCTTCTGCCAGGAGAACCCTCCAACCGTCTTCCTCAACCAACATCCTCCACATAATTCCCCAAACATCCGCGCCATCTAAGCATCTCAAATCATCTTCTTTTTATCCATTACTCCCTACCAGATCACATCATGGTTCCTCGTCCACGCAGCGCTCAGGCATTGGAAAGCAGACGCACTCGAGGTATACATTCCTAACGATGCCGAGTCTGCCGTGGAATCCATCCGCTTCGAAAGTGCCAGAGGTTCCTAAAGCTGAGCGCAGAGAAGCGGCTTCGAGCAGTGCTTATTAATAAGTACTGCTCAAATTGTCTCGCCCACGAGCACTCCGACGGGAGTTGTCGCAGTGGCGACAAATGCAAAACGTGCAACGGGAAGCACCACACGCTCCTCCATATGCACGAGCGTCCCCTGCCGTCGGCTAATCAACAGCGTTCGCGCCGGCAGAATCCGCCAACTCGCCAAGCGCTAGCCCCGGCAAGGCGCTCGGCATCCGCCGCTTCTCAGCAGCGCTCGCGCCGGCAAGATCCGCCAACTCGCAGAGCGCTTGCCTCTCCGCCGCGCTCAGTCTCCTCGGCACCGGCTCCGTCACTGGCGTCCATCCTTCAACGGCACAGCGTCAATGTCCTGCCGACGGCCATGATCACTTTGGAAACCGGGCTGAAGACCTTCGACACGGCCGCCCTCATCGACCCGTGTACGCCGACGAGCTGCATCGACGCATCATTGGCGTCCGCGTTCCGCTTGCCGACTACGACCGTCGGCGACGAGAGCATCTGCACGGCGACAATTCGGTCGAAGTGCGACAACGGCTTCAAGCTAGAGGTCGTCTTGAAAGTGGAGCCGAACGTCCGCATCCGCACCCCCCATCCGAGAGCTCTCGGACACCGTGGTCGGCAAATACGGGGACCTCCCGTTGGCCGACAAACGCTTTTACTTGCCGGCAACCATATCTGTAGTCCTGGGTGCGGATGTCTACGCCAAGGTCATCCGACCGGGCTTCAATTTGGTCGACGAGGGACTCCCAGTGGCCCAGAAGACGGCATTCGGGTGGATCCTGTCCGGCGCCTGCAGTCAAGCCTAGACGACAGGAGTGGGCTTGTTTTCTTTTTTTTCTTTCGCAACGCTAGCGATTGCAAGGGGGCGGAATGTTTACGCCGCTCTCCCCTCGTTTAAACTGCCCGCGCTTCCCTCGTAGCGAATGCCCACTCGCCCGCACTGGATGCTCGCGACTCCAGGCTCTCCCGCTCTCCCGCACTGGACGCTTGCGATTCCAGGCTCTCCCGCCTTCCCGCTCCCGGAATCTCTCCACTGCGCTTTGAAACGCAGCGCTCAATTAGGTTTAAGTTAGTCTTTCTATGTCACAGCACTGAAATACATCGCCCGGCCGGTCCGCGCTATTTTTCCGAAAACCACACGAGTTTTTTTGTTCCTTTCTTTGCGCGATCGTCGAGTGCTTTTTTTCACCATCTTTTCCAGCTTGCTACCCGGCTCCGTGCACCAGCCGCAACGTACCACGAAGCTGCCCCCAAGCGACGATCATCCCCGAAGCCCCACCTCTTCACACTCTTACCTGCGTTACCGATTGCGCAATTCAGGCTCTTCGCACAATTCTTGCCCCTCATTGAGCCAATTAAGGGTTTGCCAAACCTGCTTACCAGGTTATAATGGAATAATCCCGTGTTGGGCTGTAAAGTTAAGCATGTAATCTAAGTATTTTTATGACCGTTACTGTCACTCCTTTGCATTATAAAAGAGCCTGAAAGATATGTTAGAATGCATATTAGAATTTATACATGGGAAAGGCGGCACAGGATCAAGCTAGATCGTACAACATCCGGAAAAGGGACTGGAGACCCAAAATAGGAGAGCTAGTATGGGAAAGATAACACCCCTTGTCAAAAGCAGCAACTGGATTCGCGGCCAAACTAGCCCCAAAATACGAAGGTCCATTCAAAATAAAAGGTTTCATATCAACGGTGATTGCAACAATTAAACACACGGTGACCGGGAAGACGCACAGAGCCTTAATAGACGAACTAAAACCCCATATAGAAACCCTCGACAAGCATGCGCAACCCCAAAAACAACAAGCTAAAACTATACACCCATTTTTCAGAATGAACAACAAACTAAAAAACTCGTTCTGCAAGTACCGCAAGAACCTCCAAAGGCTCAACCAGCAGCGGCGAAGAGTAATTATACTCGGAGCCGTGGACGTGGCAGGTCCTGCTGGTTGCAGGAAGCCAACCAAGGCCGCCCCGGTAGGCAGACAATCGCCGGCCAGGAAACCAATTTCGACACCGACCATAGCAACAACAAGGCAAACGAAGGCGACACCAACAACCAGGGAAACGACCAGCGCAACAACACGGCAAACGATGGCGACACCAACAACCAGGGAAACGTCCACGGCAACAACACTGCAAACGATGGCATCTTCGAGGAAACATCAGCAACATGGTAAGTGTTCTGGTAGATAGTCTTGGTAGTAGTAGTGGATCCGTAAGAACTCGGTTTTTAAATCGGTTCTACGACCTGGTGAGGATCAGCCCAGACCCAGTCGTGATCACTGAGGCGGCCCGGTTTTCGTAATACAGGCCCACCTCAGTTAGTTCCCCCAGACGTAACGTTTCCGGCTCCCGACCCGGAAACGAAACGGATGTAGCAACGGCAGTTCGAACCTAACGATGCCCGGCAGACCGAAACTAACAATGCCCTACATTCCCGAATCCCACTACAAATCCAAGTAGATCTCTCCCAACGACCCAGAACACTACGAACCCGACGTACGCCCGTCGAAGCGACTTCTCGGCCCATCCGCAGAGCCGAAGCTCGCAGCAAACAGTTCATCACTCGGCCTTTCCGCAGCGCCGACCCAACGTCTCGGCCATTCCGCAGCGACGACACTCGCAGCAGGCAGTTCATCACTCGGCCCTTTCGAAGCGCCGAATCGACAGAGCAAGCAGTCCCGACGCATCTACACACAACTACACGATCAACATATATAATACGATTACTTTGAAATACACGTCTCTAGTTTTATCCCTCTGTGTCATTATTGGGGAAAGGGAGGTAAATCGATCTATAGAGGAATAAATATAAATATCTGTCACGAACCCTGACCACGGCGAGCTATACCGTCTCCCAAAACAGGGTCGTTACAGGTATAACCTTTTTTGATGGTTGAATCGGAAAAAATAGCACTACAAATTAGGACATAAATTGCACAACAGGTAGCCAGGTACATAAAAAATGAATTTTCATTGCCTTTTTAAAAAGGGTCAAACTAGAGATCCTTAAAAGGGTTATGGGAAAATTATTTTTTATTTTTATTGGGGATATTACCTAACTTGACTGTATATTCAGAAATCCTAAAATTCGTAGATAAGTAGATGAAAACATTTATCGAGTGACGACCTTGCTGTGCCAGTTAGTGAAAAGTATTTTTTCAAGAGCAATAATTTAAAGAGAGCGGAAGTATTTTTTTAAAAGTGCAAAAGTGTGAGAAAGTAATTTGTATCAGTGGTAAAATTAAAAAAATGGTTTCAAGTAATATTTAAAATACAAACTTTGGTAAGTATATTTCGCTAATAACTCTTTAACTTTCAAATTCTCCTAAAATCCTATTATACCCGTGGACGGCATTCCATGTAGGTGTTCTTATATGCTAACATTCCATAATTTTAATTTTTTTCATGTAGCGCTATAAAAAATGCCACGTGTAACACGCTTGTCCTAGGAGCAACGCCGCCAAGCCGCTTTAAGCCGCAGAAGAGCCCGCTATGAAAGGAATGCATCCCACATAAGAGCTCGGAACTCTCAACATATCGCCAATGTTCGCGGCAAGAGTCGTGCTCAGGATTCTACTGTACGCGCGCAGCGGAGAAGAAGCGAAAGGGTTCGCAACCTTGAACGGATTCGGGATCCACAAGCGCATTTAACTCGTCGGGAGGACTCTGACGATGCAAATTAGAATTATATGTGAGTTTTAATTTCCGTGGTACGCCTGCTGATGCCGGAGGGTCCCACGCAGCGGTCAGACTCCTTAGGAATAGGTTGGTGGTAAGGGAAGGCCGGTTGGCCGGTGATCCTCTAATCCAGATTTTAGGGAGATTATGTTGGAAGGGTTACTGCCCTTCTTACCTGCTGGCTTAGAGACTCAGACAGTATTTTAAGTGATAAGAATTTAACGGCTGATAGCCGGAGTTTTATTTGTATGAGCTTGTGCTCTTAATTCAATGAATGCCAAATTGAACTGAACTTAAAGCTTACAAAAAAGAGACTCATAGCGGACACTCCAATGAGTAGTGTTTGCCGGCTATGCTGTGTCAGCAATCTGGCCGGAGCGAGCCTTCGGACGATTGGTCATTGACGTCAACCGGTTAACTTAGTTAACTACCCCCCCTCAGAATTAAGGCCGCCCTCGGCCGACCATATTTGGCAATCACCTCGCTTAGTTGGGCCGTAGATCTCCTGGCCTGGGTGACTCGCCTATAAGTGAGGCAGATGCAGATCAACGCGCAGCAGATCGCTCCTGCGATTAGCACTATCTGGTGTGTACGATAGCCGTTGATATCTTCCCCGAATTTCTTAATATGTTCCAGGTTACTTTCACTCATGCGGTGAAGGTATGGAAGGCTGAGTATGTTGTGCTCCAGGGTGATGTTCAGGGAAGGCGAGCTAGCCACTCCTGATACCCTTTTCCGGGCCACGACGTGATTTAACGGGTTTCGTTAACCGCGGCACTCTCAATGAAGGTGATGAGGTAAGTTTCTTTTATGTGAACATAGGTGCCGTTGTCCACACTCAGGCGAGCCGGTTGATCGTTTACGATGATAATCCCTTCGTCGACGTAGGTAATGGGCTGCAAGTAGCTTTGCTGGATCTCGCAATGCGCGAAGCCAGTCGAACTTCTTAGTGCCAACTAGCAATACGTAGCCCCTGGTGTTGTGGAGCAATTCTTCACTGTGTGGAACTCTCCATTGCATTCTGCCGTGATGCGAAACGGGAAAAATTGTAACTTTATTACAGGCTGCCTTAATTTTTGGAAATTTGATAATAAAGTAAAACAAGTAAGAACGCTATAGTCGAGTGCCTCGACTATTAGATACCCGTTACTCAGTTCAAATTATCAATTTGAATTCGGCGTTCTCTTAGAGCTGGCAGCTCGAGCATCAGCACCAGCGCTTCTTTAGCGCAGGCAGCTTTTGTCCTGCACCAACAGCTGTGTTTATGTTTATGTTTTTGAGTGCAATGCTTACATACATACACACATACGCCATTGATTGACTCAGACCTCCAATTTGGCTAACTTGATTTGATTTGCATTGTTCTTGGGATATAGTTCGGTATTGACAAATGAAAACCATCGCAATTTCCTTTAATGGAAATCCTTACCGAGAATTAATGTTGACTCTGTTGAGCACCTTGCCCAGCTCTTCCAAAGTCATCCGTTAGATGGCGGTATTGTAAGGCGGAAATGTAGGCGCTAGCCAGGCTTAAGCGTTTAATGGGTTTTTGCGCATTAGAGTGGGCGTGGCAAACTTTTATTAGGCCAATCGATAGGTATTGACGAAACAAATATAAATCAATTAAAATTTTCTTAATAGCATCAAAACTGTGGCCACAGCTTGTGGTTTGTGGGCGTTAGAGGGGGCGTGGTACCATTTTGAAACAAACTTGCGCTGCGTAGAAACTCCTAAAATCTACATGCAATATGCCAATCTTCTAGCTTCATAGTTTCCGAGATCTCAACGTTCATACGGACAGACTGACGGACATGGGTAGATCGACTCGGCTAGTGATCCTAAACAAGAATATATATACTTTATAGGGTCGGAAACGCGTCCTTCTACCTGTTACATACTTTTGCACGAATACAATATACCCTTTTACTCTACGAGTAACGGGTGTAAAAACGAAAAGAAAAAGCTTTAAGACTTTGAGATTAATGGAAAAATGATTCAATTTGTATTGATAAACATTAGTTTATCCACCACACCTGGCTTAAATCACATGGCAAGACCTTCCCAGCCTTACTGAAGTAATTCTTATTGGTATTTTAGATTACCACCAGTGGTAAAATCCAACCTTTTTAAGCCGCCACTTGAATTCATATGCCAAATATCTTTTTATCTACTTTACTTTTGTGGCAAAAACATCGGTAGTCGCCACAGAATATAGATTTTTTCCGCTGCTCTAATCTGAAAACATAATAAAAAAATTTCGAAGGTTGGCTGATTTTATAATTAGGGAAAAAAACGAGCACTTGAGCCAAATAATATTCTAAATGTAAGTGTTATTTATCTCCTTGGATCATAACAAATGCCCGGAAAATGGTTCACATGTATTTTTCCCGCCCTGTATTTGATTGAATATTTTGATAGTTAAACCTGTCCGTCCGTTTTTCCGACCATCTGCCCGTCCGCATGAACCAAACATTTTTATACCCGTTACTCGTAGAGTAAAACGGCATATTATATTCGTGCAAAAGTATGTAACAGTTAGAAATAAGCGTTTCCGACCCTATAAAATATATATATTTTTGTTCAGGACCACTAGCCGAGTCGATCTAGCCATGTCCGTCTGTCCGTCTGTATGAACGCTGAGATCTTAGAAACTATAAAAGCTAGAAAATTGGCATTTTGCATATATATTTTAGGAGGTCCTACGCAGCGTAAGTTTGTTTCAAAATGGTGCCACGCCCCTCTGACGCCCACAAACCACAAGCTGTGGCCACAGTTTTGATTCTATTATAATATTCTATTATGAAAATTTTAATTGATATGTATTTGTTTCGTCAATACCTATCGATTGGAATAATAAAAGTTTGCCACGCCCACTCTAATGCCCAAAAACCCATTAAACGCTTAAGCCTGGCTAGCGCCTACATTTCCTCTTTCATGGCCCGTGGTACCAATGTCATGGGGTAGATGGCGCAAAACAATAGCGCAATAAAAATCGGGAGCTAATTCGAGCGGCGAAAAACATACAAGAAGGCATATTTATATTAAGTTGTTTAGCTGAGTAACGGGTATCTAATAGTCGACGTACTCGACTATAGCGTTCTCTCTTGTTTTCAATCTGACTTAGACGAAAAATCAAAAGTAAACCCCTCTAATTAATTTTTTACTACTTTTTTATTCCTTTAATTATTTGTTTTTTAGTGAGAAGTTTATCCAACTCGGATCAAGTGTGCTCTGGTGGAGCAATTCTTCACTGTGTGGAACTCTCCATTGCATTCTGCCGTGATGCGAAACGGGAAAAATTGTAACTTATTACAGGCTGCCTTAATTTTTGGAAATTTGATAATAAAGTAAAACAAGTAAGAACGCTATAGTCGAGTGCCTCGACTATTAGATACCCGTTACTCAGTTCAAATTATCAATTTGAATTCGGCGTTCTCTTAGAGCTGGCAGCTCGAGCATCAGCACCAGCGCTTCTTTAGCGCAGGCAGCTTTTGTCCTGCACCAACAGCTGTGTTTATGTTTATGTTTTTGAGTGCAATGCTTACATACATACACACATACGCCATTGATTGACTCAGACCTCCAATTTGGCTAACTTGATTTGATTTGCATTGTTCTTGGGATATAGTTCGGTATTGACAAATGAAAACCATCGCAATTTCCTTTAATGGAAATCCTTACCGAGAATTAATGTTGACTCTGTTGAGCACCTTGCCCAGCTCTTCCAAAGTCATCCGTTAGATGGCGGTATTGTAAGGCGGAAATGTAGGCGCTAGCCAGGCTTAAGCGTTTAATGGGTTTTTGCGCATTAGAGTGGGCGTGACAAACTTTTATTAGGCCAATCGATAGGTATTGACGAAACAAATATAAATCAATTAAAATTTTCTTAATAGCATCAAAACTGTGGCCACAGCTTGTGGTTTGTGGGCGTTAGAGGGGGCGTGGTACCATTTTGAAACAAACTTGCGCTGCGTAGAAACTCCTAAAATCTACATGCAATATGCCAATCTTCTAGCTTCATAGTTTCCGAGATCTCAACGTTCATACGGACAGACTGACGGACATGGGTAGATCGACTCGGCCAGTGATCCTAAACAAGAATATATATACTTTATAGGGTCGGAAACGCGTCCTTCTACCTGTTACATACTTTTGCACGAATACAATATACCCTTTTACTCTACGAGTAACGGGTGTAAAAACGAAAAGAAAAAGCTTTAAGACTTTGAGATTAATGGAAAAATGATTCAATTTGTATTGATAAACATTAGTTTATCCACCACACCTGGCTTAAATCACATGGCAAGACCTTCCCAGCCTTACTGAAGTAATTCTCATTGGTATTTTAGATTACCACCAATGGTAAAATCCAACCTTTTTAAGCCGCCACTTGAATTCATATGCCAAATATCTTTTTATCTACTTTACTTTTGTGGCAAAAACATCGGTAGTCGCCACAGAATATAGATTTTTTCCGCTGCTCTAATCTGAAAACATAATAAAAAAATTTCGAAGGTTGGCTGATTTTATAATTAGGGAAAAAAACGAGCACTTGAGCCAAATAATATTCCAAATGTAAGTGTTATTTATCTCCTTGGATCATAACAAATGCCCGGAAAATGGTTCACATGTATTTTTCCCGCCCTGTATTTGATTGAATATTTTGATAGTTAAACCTGTCCGTCCGTTTTTCCGACCATCTGCCCGTCCGCATGAACCAAACATTTTTATACCCGTTACTTGTAGAGTAAAACGGCATATTATATTCGTGCAAAAGTATGTAACAGTTAGAAATAAGCGTTTCCGACCCTATAAAATATATATATTTTTGTTCAGGACCACTAGCCGAGTCGATCTAGCCATGTCCGTCTGTCCGTCTGTATGAACGCTGAGATCTTAGAAACTATAAAAGCTAGAAAATTGGCATTTTGCATATATATTTTAGGAGGTCCTACGCAGCGTAAGTTTGTTTCAAAATGGTGCCACGCCCCCTCTGACGCCCACAAACCACAAGCTGTGGCCACAGTTTTGATTCTATTATAATATTCTATTATGAAAATTTTAATTGATATGTATTTGTTTCGTCAATACCTATCGATTGGAATAATAAAAGTTTGCCACGCCCACTCTAATGCCCAAAAACCCATTAAACGCTTAAGCCTGGCTAGCGCCTACATTTCCTCTTTCATGGCCCGTGGTACCAATGTCATGGAGTAGATGGCGCAAAACAATAGCGCAATAAAAATCGGGAGCTAATTCGAGCGGCGAAAAACATACAAGAAGGCATATTTATATTAAGTTGTTTAGCTGAGTAACGGGTATCTAATAGTCGACGTACTCGACTATAGCGTTCTCTCTTGTTTTCAATCTGACTTAGACGAAAAATCAAAAGTAAACCCCTCTAATTAATTTTTGACTACTTTTTATTCCTTTAATTATTTGTTTTTTAGTGAGAAGTTTATCCAACTCGGATCAAGTGTGCTCTGACTTAGACGGAAAATTAAACCTTATTTGGAGTAAAATTTAAGACCGCTAATAAATGTTTGACTACTTTTTCATTCCATTTAGTATTTGTTTTTTAGTGAGAAGTTTACCCAACTCGAGGTCAAGTTTGCTCTGATTTGAGGTAAATATACAAGGCTCTGAAGTAGGTGCATTTTTAGCTAATCGTAATCAGCGCTAAAATTACCTCCAATCATTTTAAGAACCAAGCCCGAAGTGACTTTGACTATTCAATATTCAAGAAAGAGACCTAGAAAAAGAGTTTTGACAATGACTTGGTATCCTATAAACTAAACTTAACGAACTTAGGTAACGACAGCCTCGATTTTATTTTAGTTGTAAGGACCGTTACTTAAGATGGGGAAGTCTTCAGTCCGGCCAGGGTACTTTACAGGTAAATTCGAAGGTCTACAGGGATGAATAAGGACTCTGAGCTCGATTTGTTGGCACTATTGAGACTCTGCCTTTTATTAACAAATTTCGGTTTTTAAATTTATTTATAACATTAAATAATTTCTTGTTTATCATGAATGAGAATTTGTAGTATACATTATTAAATTCTTGCAGTAGTGATATTTTATTAATTGCTATATGTGTTTTAACCACATCAATAGTTCTTTTAAAAATGTCAGTTCTAAAATTGACGAAACGGCTTAGTTAGATAGATATGATTTCCATAACATCATTCATTTACCATTTCCTCTTCATCCGTTAACCGAAATAAATAGTGTTAAATTTATCCAATGAATACAAAAAAGCTCTTTTATTTGTTAATTAACTTTGGGAATTAACATGTCTAACAATAAAGGAAGCATGTCTAACAATTTGGTAAGCGGAAGTTTGTATACTCTTTTAGGTATTTCAAACGACTACATTTCGATTTCTTTGGCTATATATTATTATAAACAATAAAGGTATGTCGATTTTGTGCTGCGGTTAGCCACCGTTTCTATGGCAGCTATTAGATATTGTTGTCCGATTTTGACAGAACTAAATGCGTAGTTCTGATATAGTACACAATAACTATATCTCAGAAGTATATTTTCATAAATATTTGTTCCTTTTTTATGTTATTTTTTTTTTTTGCATGGAGTCCCACGGCATAGTCGGGACTGTCAATCTCACCATGTATAAAGTTATAAATGAAGACAGTACCAAGCATCATTCGACGGTTGTCTAGGGAGGGTAAATTAATCAACAGTAGTCTACTTGAATAAGAAGGTAAGTTAAGATTTGCATCCCAGTTTAGGCGCCGTAAAGCAAAAAGAATAAAGTTTTTCTGTAGACTCCAGAATATAGTTTTTTTGTACTGATTCAATACGACCAATATGTTTTCCGTATTGTGGACTCCAGACGGGAGACCTATACTCCAGAATCGGACGGACTAGCGAAATAAATACAGTTTTAGTGACATAAGGATCAACGAATTTTTTTGACCATCTCATTTAGAATAATTCCAATCACTCCTTTGGATTTATTAACCATGGACCAAATGTGATTAGAAAATTTTAGTTTAGGGTCCAAAAGAACGCCAAGATCGTTTACAAGAGTTATTCTATCCAAAGAACTGCCACTTAACGTGTAAGTCGCGTATATAGGATATACCCGATAAAAAGTCGTCAGCTGGCACTTAAAACCGTTTAAATTTAAATGTCCTTATACTGCCGGCACAACTTAACATCATCTGCGTACATAAGTACACGACAATTACTTATAACTGAGGGAAGATCGTTAATAAATAATGTAAAAAGTAGCGGACCCAGATGGTTCCCTTGTTTGCTTTGCTTTAACTTTGCTTCTATTTGTTGAATCTTCTCTTAATTTTGAGACTAACAATAAATTTACGAATCTTAACATGAAAATTTAACTAACAGTATAATAAGACTGCATTCTGGTTGCGCGTCCCTCAAGTCGGTCGCTGGGTGGGCAAGTCATTGCGACGAAGGCGTGATTGGTTGATCAACCTTGTAAGACCTCTCGCCAGGTGGTTAGGGAGCAACGATAGCTTGGTAAAGTACTTTTCCTTCTGTTCTGCGATCACTTCTTTGACTGATAGAATGTTTAAGTCGCGATGTATATTTTCGTTGCGAACGTACCACGGTGCCCCGGTGATTGTTCTCAAGATCTTCGACTGAGCTCCCTGGACTATGTCAATATTGCTATTGCTGGCATTCCCGCTTAACTGAGAGTCGTAAATCCATATAGGTTTTAGTACCGAGTTATAAAGCAGAACTTTATATTCAAGACTAAGGGGAGACCGAGCGTTGATGAGCCAATGAAGGCTACTGGCTTTTAGGCTTAGGTGTGTTCTTTTGGCTTCACTGTGCCGGCGCCATGTGAGTCTTCTGTCGAGCTGTACTCCTAGATATGTCACTTCGTTTGTTTGCGGGAATAGAGTAAGGTTTAACATGAGCGGCGGGCAGTTTTGCCTGTTCTGGGTGAACGTAACAACGTCCTTGCATTTTTGTTCGTTCACTTTAATTCGCCAATCTGATAGCCACTTTCCAACATCGACCAGATAAAGAGCTAGCTGCGCAGATGCTTGCATCGGTCATTTTGAGCAGCTGAGAATGGCTGTATCATCAGCAAACGTAGATGTTGATAGTCGTGTTCTTCTTGGGATCTCTGCTGTATTGATTACATATAATGTTGGCACAAGCATGCTTTCTTGAGGAACTCCAGCTCCAATAGTGAAATCGTCAGTTATAGCAGTGTTGCATCTCACAGCAAATTTTCTGTCGTAGAGGTAAGACTCTAAAAGCTTATGGGTGTTGTAGGGGAGCATTGACTTGATCTTGTACATTAGACCTTGTAGCCAAACTCTATGAAATGCTCTCGTTTTTCGAACGCGTTCCGAATTTCTGATGTTATCCGGTTGACCTGCTTAATGGTTCCGTACTTTTCTCGGAACCCAAATTGATTTGACGGAATTCCTTCCTGGATTCTTAGGAATGTGTTTATCTGAGTCAATACGCATTTTTCAAAGAGTTTAGATAAGCATTAAAGTAGGCTTATCGGTCTATACTACGTGGGAATTGTGTGGTCTTTTCCCGGCATTCCTATTATTATTATAATCGACTTTTCCCATCTCACTGGAAAGTGGCCAAGATTGCGATGGTATTAAAAAGCTGGGTGATAGTGCAAACGGCGCAATATGGGAGCTCAATTATCATTTTGGGAGTTATGAGGTCGCAACCCGGGGATTTATTCGGATTCAACTGATTTTTAATGATGTTAACGATTTCGTTTGGGCGAAACTCAATTGGCACATGTTGAAGCTGAGGCTCATATGGTGAAGTCGGCAAAGTGAACGCACTAGTGGCAGGATTTGGTTGGAAGACATTTTTAAGGTGGTTGGCAAACGTGCTGGCTCTCTCTGCATCGCTGCGCGCCCAGCCGCCTGTGGGGTTTCTAATAGGCATCACGGTTACTTTCGGTGAGCTTCGAGTAGGATGAGCTCTCCATAGTGAGTGTTTTGTACTAGATGTTGACAATTGCTCTATGTAGCTTCGGTGGACATGTGCTTCTTCTTGCTGTAAAGCTTTTGTGAGTTGACGTGAGGCATATTTTAAGCTTTGCCTAGCAGATGGCGATCTGTTGAGTTGCCACTCTCGTCATAAGCGTCGCTTTTCGAGGACGAGCTCTTTTATTTGTAGATTTGTCTTCTTTTGGTTGCTTTGCGTACTTGTAGTTTAGGGTGTTGAAATTCGAGCTGCAGAGACGAGTACAGACTCCAGTGTATTAACAAATCTGTCTACGTTGGCTTCATCGTTGAGATGAGGACTTCGGTCAATGTGTGAGCTAATGTATTTCTTGTACTTAACCCAATTGGTTTTCTGTGAGGTCAATTTAAACGATTGCTCCAATGCGCCTGGATGTCGGTGTAGAATAAACAGGACAGCCGAGTGATCAGATGAAAGATCCGAGAGGCATTCGGCGGTTATCAGATTTTTAGGAATGTTTTTGGTAATTGCAAAGTCTATTAAATCGGGTAGTTTCCTTGTTGGTCTGTCAGAAGAAACATAGTCCAGCTTGTTCTTGGCTTTTATAAATGCATTATAGAGCTGTTTTCCTTTTGGAGTCACGAGACGTGATCCCCAGTGTGTGTGCTTGGCGTTGTAGTCCCCTGCGGCTATGAAGTGGTCTCCTAGTGAGTTGAAAAACTGCATAAACTCATCTTCGGCTATAGTGAAGCGAGGAGGGCAGTATACGGCGGCTAGTGTAAGTTGGTTGCCAGTATTTATTTGTATATTTATAGATGTGGCCTGTAGGTAATTTTAAGCAAATTTGTCATGATAGTGGTGCTTAATACGGCTTCTGATTAGAATTCCAGTCCCACCATTTGTTTGTATATTTATAGATGTGGCCTGTAGGTAATTTTTAGCAAATTTGTTATGATTAATACGGCTTCTGATTAGAATTCCAGTCCCACCATGTGCTTTACCATCTGGATGATTTATTCCGTAGAATGAATAACCTCGTAGTTGAAAATTGTATTTGTTTGTAAGGTGTGTTTCTGAAAGCAGCATTACGTCGATATGGTTGTCGAGTAGGAATTGAGCTAACTCAAGTTTATGCTGTCAGACGCCGTTAGCGTTCCACATAGATATCCTTAGGGAAGTCATTATTTGGATTGTTGTGAAACCAGCATTTGAATCAATAGATTCGCATTAAATCTTGCATAGTTGTGCGCATAAACGACATAAACTTCGTAAGGCTTTGACTGCTTTTTGACTGCTCCGGGAATTGTTGCTGCTGAGCCGTGTTCGGTTCTTGGTATGCTGATTGCAGAAATGAACTTTTTGAGACAGGGTTAGCCAGTCCTGATTTAAAGCGCTTGCGTAAGTCACATTTTTATCAGAGTTTAAGGGTCCTAGTGAGGATCTGGCTGCAGTCGAGAAGAAGACTTCAGGGTTTGATCTGGAAGCTGTCATCTGTTTATTTTGGGTGCGGGCGGCAGTTCGTCTCTGGTGGATGCGACTTTTCAGCTCCTTGTAAACAGGGCAGCCTCTGTAGTTAGCAGTGTGATTGCCACCGCAGTTGCCGCACTTTTTCGAGTTGCAGTCATATTCTCTCGCTGGGCAGCGTGCGGAGTCATGATGATCTCCACAAACTACACACACCGGGCGCAGTTTACAGTATGACCTTGTATTGCCATATTCTTGGCAGTTCGCACATTGTACAGGGCCATTGCGTTTGTGCGGTTCCTCAACTGTAATTCTGCGGTGCAGCAGGAACTGGAGATTGTAAATGGGGTGCACTTCGTATTTCTTTAGGGGCTTATTTTCTGGCTCGAGCTCAACCTTAAAGAGTGGCTGCGGCTTTCTATCCCTGTTAAGGATGTTGAAGACTGTCTTAGCGTTAAATCCCTTCTCTTGAAGCGCCTTTGTTATCTCAGCAGGCGTTACGTCGGACTCTATGCCCTTAAGTACGACTTGCAGGCCCTTGCTACTTTTTAGATGATACGTATAAAAGTTCTTTTTATTCTCGGAAAGATATTTCGATAATACTCTGTAATTATCTTCAGACTTTATTTGAATCTTTGTTTCTTGGATGTTGCCCTTTACTAGAGGTATTATGTGGAAGTTATCCTTTCCAATAATCTCGATAATTTTGTTGACAAGAACATTGGAACTTTTTTCTCGAATATAAATAGGCGGAGGTTTTGGCTTCCTTTTTTCGACTTCAGTGGATTCGGTCGCCTCAACGTCATAGGCGTCTTCCAAGATTTTAAATCGGTTTGAGTTCATGGGCGTTTCTATTCCAGATAGGCTAGCATTGTTACGGGTTATTTTGCGTTGAGAATTTAGAGGGCTCAGCTTCCTTTTGATTTGAATATAGCTATCCATACCAGTCTGCACAGCCGGCTTAGCACATTCATTGTTTTTGTTCTGTTTTTCGGGCAGCGCAACGGCAGACGTAGTAATATTTGCGGTGCTAGCTGATTGTCATTAAATGCGCAGTCGATACGGTCGTAGTTGTTGTTGTAGTTACAGTTGACGTTGTTAAAGAAATTGCGGTGCTAGTTACTGCTGATGAGCTTAGGTTATTGCATACCTGCATTGGAGCACTTTCAACGCTCTTTGGCCGCAGAGACGTCGATGTTAGCGAGGAGGAGCAAGAACGCGCTCTCTCGCTCGCTACGTTTAAGAACTCGGTCAAGTTGGGGCTAATTGCCAGCGCTTGATCAGAGCTTGCATTATTTTCGGTTGCTTTAAAAGAGAAGTACGCGTTATTTCTTTGTACTGAGAGCCGTCTCTAGTCTTGCTCACGTTGACGTTGCGTGCGAACGTCGTTCAGACTCATTGTATTCGTGGTAAAGTTAATTAGAGTTTTAAGTGTTAAGTTTTATATTAATTAAATGACCAATCAATATAAACATTCGCGATTTCATCGCAGAAAGCGTCTTTTTCGCGTTATAGTAGATTTATTAAAACGGTCACTGCACTCTTGTGATTTTATTGAATACTTTTTCCCGGAGCACAATAAATACACGTCAACATACGACGACGGTTTAACCAGTCGTACTATACCGTCGCGAAGTTTTTATCTCCGAACAGGAGACCGACGGGGACGGATCGCCAATATATCTTAGGTATGTGTTTATCTGAGTCAATACGCATTTTTCAAAGAGTTTAGATAAGCATTAAAGTAGGCTTATCGGTCTATACGACGTGGGAATTGTGTGGTCTTTTCCCGGCTTCGCTATTATTATTATAATCGACTTTTCCCATCTCACTGGAAAGAGCCCAAGTTTTGCGATGGTATTAAAAAGCTGGGTGATAGTGCAAACGGCGTAATATGGGAGCTCAATTATCATTTTGGGAGTTATGAGGTCGCAACCCGGGGATTTATTCGGATTCAACTGATTTTTGATGATGTTAACGATTTCGTTTGGGCGAAACTCAATTGGCACATGTAGAAGCTGAGGCTCATATGGTGAACGCACTAGTGACAGGATTTGGTTGGAAGACATTTTTAAGGTGGTTGGCAAACGTTCTGGCTCTGACTGCAACGCTGCGCGAGTTACCTACCCTATGGACCCCCCAACCAAACTATCTCGTGCTACCCTGGACGGTGGCCCACGATCGGTCAGTGGCCGCGCACTCCAACCCAAAAGTGCAGCGTCAACAACAAGCAGGATGTAGCTCTGTCGCAACATCGGTTGCTGACACCAAAGACCTACATACATATTTACTTCCTACATATACACATACTTACACTTAGAATTACGAACACTTGTATTTAGCTGAATAAGACATTTTCTCGTACAGCGAGGGTAAACATAAAAACCCGAGCTGAGTAATAAAACTTCACTCTTGAATCTAAACTTGAACTGAACGGCAGCATTTATTTTATTTTAACCAAATTCCGAAAAAGACCACAAATCAACGCTTCCACCTATCATAACTGGCGCAGTCGAACGGCCCTTCGAGGATCAGGAGACCTGAAGAAGGGAGAACCTACCAACACAAAAATGAGGATAATCTAAGTGTAAGTTAATATAAGTGAATAAAAAATAAAAGTGTGGAGGTTGAAGAGGAAAAAATGAATAGCAAAAATAAAAGTGTTGGTGAAATACTAAGGCAAAAGAAAACATATAAATACGCAAATACAAAAATGAAAATTAAATTACACACTACAAAAAACAATACAAGATAAAATGAAAATAATAATTATACGATGAATTTTTTTGTTTCCTTGTTCAGTGCGAACACGGAAATAACACAAATTAATAAACAATTGAAATACAAACGAACCGAAAAGTTCAGGGCGAACTAAGGTTTAATAATTTAATAAGTGAATGGTGAATCATCTCTACAACTATGGTTGTGATGATAAACTAAATAGGAGCACAAAAAAAAATAAGCACAATACAAAATCTGTATTGCGAAGCTAAATAAAATTAAATAAAAATAAATAATAAATAAACATGCAGTAATTTAACATCTCTACAACTACGGTTGTGATGGTAAATTAATAAGCACTGAGTATATACAAAATATATATATAAAAAAAAATCGTATTGCAAGTATATTAAAGAAATTCTCTTATAGGTGAAATTCGACCCTTACACTGTCGGACGACCCAACATCGAAGAAACACTCACAAGACACCAACATAACACATACACACGAATTGCAAGTATTTATAAAGACAAGAAATATACATAATTATGCCCACACTGTTATTCTGTAAAAACTAAAGTCAAACATTTTGTTGCAGACATTCTTCACCTCCACACAAGGAATTGAATATATAAGCACATAAGTAATTACGAAATTTTGAATAAGCAACCATAAGTTAACATTAAGAAAATACGAGTAAAATAAATAAGAAAGTAAAGATAGATGTCGAAACTAAGCAAAGTCAAAAGCATACTTCCGAATAGCAGAAAAACAAGGCAGAGTGCTAGTTTGCCAGATATTAGGGAAGAATCTCTTAGTGCAGATCAGGTAATTTTACGACCCCCATCTACTAGTATGAGTTCCTCGGATACTTCTACAGTTAACACCAGCATCAGCTCGGCCGAAGTGTATGCGTCCCTACGTATTCCAGACGCCATTAAATTTTTACCAGAATATAATGGGGACTCGAAGTTACTAAGCGATTTTATAAATAACGTAGAAGAAATTTTAATGCTTATAAGGGGGACAGACCAAACACCGTACGGACAATTTTTGTTACGATCTATTAAAAATAAAATAGTAGGGAAAGCCAAAGATATACCAACGGCCTCAGAAGCTGGCCTGAATTGGGACGAAATCAAAGAGGTATTGATTTTACACTGTTCTGATAAAAGAGATGAACATACTCTTTCAATCGAACTCCACGGTCTAATTCATAAACAATTGTCAATGCAAAAGTTATTCGATCAGATCGTAGAAATAAAGACTTTCCTATTTAAACTAATCGACACTAAAGAAACCGACCCTAACCTAGCTAGAGCTAAAAAGTCAATATTTGCGGGAACTTGTCTGAATACCTTCTTAATGGGCATGAGAGGCCAACTAGGAGGGACGATTAGAGCCATGAGACCTACCAACCTTCAAGAGGCATATGATTGGGCAATTCAGGAAAGGAATATGTTCTTACAAGGAACCCAAAATAACGTCAACCAACGTATTAACTATCAGTCTCGGGAAAGATATCCCCAATTCAATAATAGACTACAATTTAATAATAGAAATAATAGGGGAGATGAGGTAAGGCGATATGCTAACTATAACAACAGAAATTATCATTACTATGGACGAAATACTGAACGTAATAATTTTAATGACAGGAATAGGGAAGTCCCGGCAATTATGCCAAAGCAGGAATCACCCGGTAGATCAAACTACCATAACAATAGATCTACTGCCAGAGTACATAACATTGAGGAGGATAAACAACAAGAAAATCAAGGCGATAATCAAGTACACAACATTGATGATCAGCCAAATTTTTGGGACAGAGCCTCAAAGTCCAAACAGGGTACTTAAACCAAGTGAGCCACGGGTGCTTACTTCCCTATATTATTCTAACCCCATTTAAAGATAAAATCCCATTAAAATTCTTAATTGACACTGGGGCAACTATGTCTTTCATAGACCCCTCGATAATTCCGCAAAATGAACAAAGAAAGTTAAATATCCCCATCCCAATTAAAACAGTACTGAAAGTCCACTCGAACTTTTTAACAATCCGAAGGAGCAAAAGAAATTCGATATGTTTATATTCCATTTTCACGACTTCTTCCAAGGACTTATAGGAATGGATATCCTACAACAAATTAACGCAGTTGTTGATATTCCAAAACTACAAATTCAAACAATTTTTGGTAATTTAAAATTATATCAAGAACAGAATGTGGCCACCGGAGTACACGTAATCGACGAGGAGTCCAAAACCCTCGTCCGATTACCAGTTACTGCTACCGATGGCACATTTTTGTGTGACAACATTGAGATAAACAAGGACTTATTCATAAACGGGGGCTTATACCAAGCCAAAAACGGATATAGCTTAATGGAAATCGTTAACTATTCCGAAGAAAAACAAAATCTATTTGTAGACTCACAAATAGAGGTCAATGAATTCGCCCCCTCTGATTATTTGGAAGTTAGCCCGACATTTAATTTTATAACAAAAGAAAAAAACTATAAGCCAAATAACTTCGAACTCTTAAGGACAGAACATCCAAACGACGAAGAAAAAACGGAATTTAAAAAACTGACAACAAAATTTCCCAATCTTTTCTATCAGCAAAACGACCCTCTTACTTTTACAAATTTGGTAAAACATAAAATTAAATTAACAGACGAAAACCCTATATATACTAAACCATTTAGGTATAGCCACATTGAATCGCAAGAAGTGCGAAGACAAATAAATGAGATGCTAGAACAAAAAGTTATCAAACATAGTCATAGCCCATGGAGTGCTCCAGTTTTTTTAGTCTCAAAAAAAATAGACGCAGCAAACAAAAAAAATGGAGACTCGTAGTAGATTATAGAAAACTGAATGAGAAGACAGTTAAAGACAAATATCCAATGCCAAATATAAACGAGGTATTAGATAAGATAGGAAGAGCAAAATACTTCACAGCCCTAGATCTGGCAAGTGGCTACCACCAGGTGGAAATGAGGCCCGAAGATACTGAAAAGACCGCCTTTTCAGCAGAAGGCGGCCATTTCGAATTCATTCGGATGCCATTCGGGTTGACTAACGCCCCAGCCACATTTCAAAGGGTAATGGATAACGTATTAGCCGACCTAAACGGCAAATGCTGTCTGATATACCTAGATGATATAATTGTCTTCTCACCTTCTCTCCAAGAACACATGACCCATTTAGGACAAATATTTGAAAAGCTATCAAAAGCTAGACTTAAACTTCAACCTGAAAAATCGGAATTTTTAAGAAAAGAAATTGAATACTTAGGACATGTGGTTACGGATGAAGGCGTCCGACCTAATAAAAAAAATATAGAAGCCATTAAGGCATTCCCTATTCCCAAATCTAGAAAGGAAATCAAGTCCTTTCTCGGACTCCTGGGATATTATAGGAAATTCATTAGAGACTTCGCGAAAGTAACTAAACCTCTAACCCAGAAATTAAAAGGAAAAGCCCCGATAAAAATCGAAACAGAGTTTACGGAAGCCGTAGAATTGTGTAAAACATTGTTGTGTAATGATCCAATTCTACGCTACCCGGATTTTACCAAACCTTTCATACTCACAACGGATGCTAGTAACGTAGCCATTGGTGCGGTACTATCTCAGGGGAATGAAAACTCGGATAGACCCGTTTCATTCGCCAGCAGAACCCTGTCCGACACGGAGTTAAACTACTCAACAGTCGAAAAAGAAATGTTAGCCATCATTTGGGCAACTAAATATTTTAGACCATACCTTTTCGGACAGAAATTTAAAATACGGACAGACCATAAACCTTTGAAGTGGCTAATGAACTTCAAAGAACCAAATTCAAAATTGGTTCGCTGGAAGTTACAACTTAATGAGTACGACTACGAGGTCGAATATAAGAAAGGATCTCAAAATCTTGTAGCCGAAGCATTAAGTCGAGTCAATTTGGAAATTAAAACCCATAGTATGATTTTACGGAAGTACGAAATTAAGAACTCAGAAACTCCGCTAAATGAATTTAACATCCAAATTGTCATTTTAATCAACCCCAATGCAACTACAAAAGAAGAAACCTTATTTGAAAATAAATCACGAAAAACCTATACAGAACCCAATTATACCACTGAAAAACTATCAAAAATTCTCAACGATACGTTAAGACCGCATAAATCGTGTGCAATCTTGACTTCGGACGAAATTTTTGAGCTAATTCAACCAATATTTAAAGAACAATTCAACAAAACAGACAAATACAACGTGGTCCGCTGTAAAGAAATTCTTAGGGATATTATAACAGAAGAAGATCAGGAAACGGAAATTAAAAATTATCACATTAATTCCAATCACAGGGGAACTGAAGAGACCTTTAATCATCTTAGAAGAAATATTTATTTTCCAAAAATGCGGCAAATAATATCAAAATTTATTAATAATTGCGACATCTGTCAAACACTAAAATACGACAGACAACCTCAAAAATTAAAGTATGCAATCACGGAATCACCACCTAAACCCCTTTCGATAGTCCACATAGACTTATACACTATAAATGGAAAGACAATCTTAACTACGATTGACAAATTTTCAAGATTCGCAGCAGGATATACAATTCCTACTAGAGACTGCCTCAACACAACCAGGGCACTTCAAAAATTCATTAACATATATGGAATTCCTGAAAAGCTTATTTTTGACCAAGGCGCAGAATTTTCGGGAAAATTATTTAGGGATTTCTGTAATCAATATAATATGGAAATCCATGTAACATCTTTCCAACAATCTTCAAGTAACTCTCCAGTAGAAAGACTTCACTCCTCCTTAACGGAGATCTATAGAATAATTCTTAATAAAAAAAAACTCGAGAACCTATCTCTCGATCATGAAGACATACTAACGGAAACACTTATAACCTACAACAATTCCATACATTCAGCGACTAAGCATACCCCACACGAACTGTTCACTGGCAGAACACATACATTCAACAGGGAAATAAAATTTAACAACGAACATGATTATTTACAACAACTTAACGCGTTTAGGGAAAAACTATATACCCAAGTGCAAAAAGACACAATTGAACAGAAAAAATCTAGAACACAAAACCTAAATTTAAATCGGGCCGAAGCCATAGAAACAAAGCCGGACGACATTATTTTTAGAAAGGAAAATCGCCGAAACAAATTAACGGCGCGATTTACGAAACATACTGTTTTGGAAGATCTAGGAGATACTCTTATTACTAAGAAACGTCAAAAATTACATAAAGCCAAAATTAAGAAAAGAATACATGATCCAAATAATGACTCTTTTTAACAAATTACATTGTCCTATAACCCTTACAGCCTCTCCCTATGCTACATGTCGGCACAGTCATATAAAATGATAAAATTCCAGCCCGATACACCATTTGTTAAAATCAATTTAGGAGAAGCCACACTTGTCAAAGCATCAAAAACACTCTCACATGTAGTAGACTTAAGGGACTACCAGGAAAATATTGATCGAATCGAATTAGCCTTAAATAACCTCAGAACAATAACCTTTTCAGGGACAACAGTACACATTCTAAACACTAAGGTACAACAGGTACGGGAAAAACTAGGAGCACTGAGTCCAAAAAATAGAGCAAAAAGAGGGTTAGTTAATGGCTTAGGAAGTATAGTTAAAATAATCACAGGAAACATGGACGCCACAGATGATAAAGAACTAAAAAATAAATTGAATGAATTAGACAAGAACAACTTAGAAGTTTCAGAAAAATTAAACCGTCAGATTGATATAAACGACGAAGTTTTTATAAGATTCAAAAACATTACTGAACACATAAATAGGGAACAAGAAACAATTAACAACTATATCAACAATCATAATAAAGATGTATATAAAAAATTGTCACAAGAACATAAAGAAATCCACCTATTACAGTATATAAACCGTATAAGTTTTAATATAGACATTTTAACTAACCATGTTAACAATATTGCAGAAAGTCTGCTTTTATCCAAGTTAAATATTATACCAAAGTACATATTGTCAAAACTAGAAATTGGAGTAATCCAAAATATAATAGAAAAACAAAATTTCAAAATACAAACGGATGAACAATTATACCGACTGTTAAATCTAGACACTCTAGCGGATAAATATAATAGATTGATTTTTAATATTAAGATACCAATTTTTGACCCACACAAATTTGTACTGTCCCATATAATTCCCTTACCAATAAGTAACACAACAATCCTTTATTTACCCAAATACATTATATACAACGAGAGCAATATATTCAACACAGACGACAAATGTACCAAAATTTATAATCAATACGTCTGCCACAGCGATGAAGTCTACCAACAATTTAGCCAAGCAGCTACATGCGAAGCCAAGGAGTCGAGAACAGACGAGATAATTGTAGAAGCCGAAGATGGGAATGTTGTTCTCATCAACGCAATAAATACATCTATCATTCCCTCTTGTAAACAACAGTTTATATTCAGTGGATGTGCATTAATCAACACCAAAAACTGCACAACCCAAATTAATAATTTAACATATGGCGAAAACATAGGCGAATTTACCGAAGACCTTGATATATTTTTGCCTACAAGAACACCAATTTTCATCAATAAAACTACCCAAGAGCTGAGCCTACAAACACTACATCTTATGGGTATAAAAAATTCTGGAAAAATTAAAAAAATTGGAAATTCAACGTATTCGCACCTGACATACACATATGTTTGGCTGGGGATTACAACAATCGGAGTTATCCTAATACTGGTCCTGAGACGAAATACAACGTATATCATCCCCGCAGAACCACCCATCAGTTTCGTTCCGACCATCCCTTCACTCTGGCCGTCACTTCAATCCAGGGGGAGGAGTTACCTACCCTACGGACCCCCAACCAAACTATCTCGTGCTACCCTGGACGGTGGCCCACGATCGGTCAGTGGCCGCCCACTCCAACCCAAAAGTGCAGCGTCAACAACAAGCAGGATGTAGCTCTGTCGCAACATCGGTTGCTGACACCAAAGACCTACATACATATTTACTTCCTACATATACACATACTTACACTTAGAATTACGAACACTTGTATTTAGCTGAATAAGACATTTTCTCGTACAGCGAGGGTAAACATAAAAACCCGAGCTGAGTAATAAAACTTCACTCTTGAATCTAAACTTGAACTGAACGGCAGCATTTATTTTATTTTAACCAAATTCCGAAAAAGACCACAAATCAACGCTTCCACCTATCATAACTCGCGCCCAGGCGCCTGAGGGATTTCTAATAGGCATCACGAGCTGTTCTATTTGTAGAGTTGTCTTCTTTGCTTTGTATACTTGTAGTTTGGCGTGTTGAAACTCGAGCTGCAGAGACGAGTACAGACTCTAGTGTATTAACAAATCTGTCTACGTTGGCTTCATCGTTAAGATGAGGACTTAGCTTAATGTGTGAGCTAATGTATTTCTTGTACTTAACCCAATTGGTTTTCTGTGATGTCAATTTGAACGATTACTCCATTGCGCCTGGATGTCGGTGTAGAATAAACAGGACAGCCGAGTGATCAGATGAAAGATCCGAGAGGCATTCGGCGCTTATCAGATTTTTAGGAATGTTTTTGGTAATTGCAAAGTCTATTAAATCGGGTTGTTTCTTTAGGTCAGCCGGCCAGTATGTTGGTCTGCCAGGGGAAACATAGTCCAGCTTGTTCTTGGCTTTTATAACTCCTTTTGGAGTCAGGAGACGTGATCCCCAGTGTGTGTGCTTGGCATTGTAGTCCCCTGCTGCTATGAAGTGGTCTCCTAGTGAGTTGAAAAACTGCATAAACTCATCTTCAGCTATAATAAGGAGAGGGGGGCGGTAAGGATAGAGTAGATATCCTTAGGAAAGTCATTATTTGGATTGTTGTGAAATCACCATTTGAATCAATTGATTCGCATTAAATCTTGCATAGTTGTGCGCATAAACGACATAAACTCCGTAAGGCTTTGTTGCAGGCTGTATATCATATCTTCAAAGTTGCTTTTTGACTACTCCTGTTTTGAAACAGGGTTAGCCAGTTCTGATTTTAAAGCGCTTGCGTAAGTCACATTTTTATCAGAGTTTATGGGTCCTAGTGAGGATCTCTGCGGTCGAAAAGAAGACTTCAGGATATTATCTGGAAGCTGTTATCTGTTTATTTTAGGTGCGGGCGGCAGTTCCTCTCTGGTGGATGCGACTTTTCAGCTCCTTATAAACAGGGCAGCCTCTGTAGTTAGCAGTGTGATTGCCACCGCAGTTGCCGCACTTTTTCGAGTTGCAGTCATATTCTCTCGCTGGGCAGCGTGCGGAGTCATGATGATCTCCACAAACTACACACACCGGGCGCAGTTTACAGTATGACCTTGTATTGCCATATTCTTGGCAGTTCGCACATTGTACAGGGCCATTGCGTTTGTGCGGTTCCTCAACTGCAATTCTGCGGTGCAGCAGGAACTGGAGATTGTAAATGGGGTGCACTTCGTATTTCTTTAGGGGCTTATTTTCTGGTTCGAGCTCAATCTTAAAGAGTGGCTGCGGCTTTCTATCCCTGTTAAGGATGTTGAAGACTGTCTTAGCGTTAAATCCCTTCTCTTGAAGCGCCTTTGTTATCTCAGCAGGCGTTACGTCGGACTCTATGCCCTTAAGTACGACTTGCAGGCCCTTGCTACTTTTTAGCTGATACGTATAAAAGTTCTTTTTATTCTCGGAAAGATATTTCGATAATACTCTGCAATTATCTTCAGACTTTGTTTGAATCTCTGTTTCTTGGGTGTTGCCCTTTACTAGAGGTATTATGTGGAAGTTATCCTTTCCAATAAGCTCGATAATTTTGTTGACAAGAACATTGGAACTTTTTTCTCGTATATAAGTAGGCGGAGGTTTTGGCTTCCTTTTCTCGACTTCAGTGGATTCGGTCCCCTCAACGTGATAGGCGTATTCCAAGATTTTAAATCGGTTTGAGTTCATGGGCGTTTCTATTCCAGCGAGGCTGGCATTGTTAAGGGTTATTTGGCGTTGGGAATTTAGAGGGCTCAGCTTCCTTTTGATTTGAATGTAGCGATCCATACCAGTCTGCACGGCCGGCTTAGCACATTCATTGGTCTTGTTCTGTTTTTCGGGCAGCGCAGCGGCAGACGTATTAATATTTGCGCTGCTAGCTGATGATGTCATTAAATGCGCAGTCGATACGGTTGCAGTTGTTGTTGTAGTTACAGTTGACGTTGTTAAAGAAATTGCGGGGCTAGTTACTGCTGATGAGCTTAGGTTATTGCATACCTGCATTGAAGCACTTTCAACGCTCTTTGGCCGCAGAGACGTCGATGGTAGCGAGGGGGAGCAAGAACGCGCTCTCTCGCTCGCTACGTTTAAGAACTCGGTCAAGTTGGGGGTAATAAAAATGTATACAGTGACGACGTTACTCTACCAGTTAGTGAAAAGTATTTTTTTAAGTGCAAAAATTTAAAGAGAGCGGAAGTATTTTTTTAACAGAGCAAAAGTGTGAGAAAGTAATTTGTATCAGTGGTAAAATTAAAAAAAATGTTTCAAGTAATATTTAAAAGACAATCTTTGCTAAGTATATTTCGCTAATAACTCTTTAACTTTCAAATCCTAATATACCCGTGGACGGCATTCCACGTAGGTGTTTTTATATGCTATCATTCCATAATTTCCATTTTTTTTTATGCAGCGCTATAAAAAATGCCACGTGTAACACGCTTTAAGCCGCATAAAGCCCGCTATGAAAGGAATGCGTCCCACATAAGAGCTCGGAACTCTCAACATATCGCCAATGTTCGCGGCAATAACCCTAACTTTCGGGAGGAAAGTCGTGCTCTGGATTCCACTGCACGCGCGCAGCGGAGAAGAAGCGAAAGGGTTCGCAACCTTGAACGGATTCGGGACGCACAACGCATTTAACTCGTCGGGAGGACTCTGACGATGCAAATTAGAATTATATGTGAGTTTTAATTTCCGTGGTACGCCTGCTGATGCCGGAGGGTCCCACGCAGCGGTCAGACTCCTTAGGAATAAGTTGGTGGTAAGGGAAGGCCGGTTGGCCGGTGATCCTCTAATCCAGATTTTAGGGAGATTATGTTGGAAGGGTTACTGCCCTTCTTACCTGCTGGCTTAGAGACTCAGACAGTATTTTAAGTGATAAGAATTTAACGGCTGATAGACGGAGTTTTATTTGTATGAGCTTGTGCTCTTAATTCAATGAATGCCAAATTGAACTGAACTTAAAGCTTACAAAAAAGAGACTCATAGCGGCCACTCCAATGGGTAGTGTTTGCCGGCTATGCTGTGTCAGCAATCTGGCCGGAGCGAGCCTTCGGACGATTGGTCATTGCCGTCGCCCGGTTAACTTAGTTAACTACTCCCCCTCAGAATTAAGGCCGCCCTCGGCCGACCATATTTGGCAATCACCTCGCTTAGTTGGGCCGTAGATCTCCTGGCCTGGGTGACTCGCCTATAAGTGAGGCAGATGCAGATCAACGCGCAGCAGATCGCTCCTGCGATTAGCACTATCTGGTGTGAATGATAGCCGGTTATATCTTCCCCGAATTTCTTAATATGTTCCAGGTTACGTTCACTCATGCGGTGAAGGTATGGAAGGCTGAGTATGTTGTGCTACAGGGTGATGTTCAGGGAAGGCGAGCTAGCCACTCCTGATACCCTTTTCCGGGCCACGTCGTGATTGACGTAACGGGTTTCGTTAACCGCGGCATTCTCAATGACAGATTCGCAGTGTCTTACGAATGCGTATTCCTTCCACTCTAAAATCTGAATGTATTTAGCCTGTGAGTAGTCCGTGACGTGTGCCGACGTTATGGTCAAAAGGAAGAGCAGGGGTATATATGTTAGCCTGTAAATTGGATAAATTGTTATATCTGACCTAAATGGGGTAGCCCACCACCAAAGTATAAAGAATAATCTTTACTAAGAATAAAAGCGGTAAAAAAAAACTTATGCCAAGTAGCTAGTGGTGAAAGTAATAGAAAATATAATAATATAAAATTTTAGGTACCCTCTGGCGAGCGATGACAAGGTTGTGATTCGCCTACCTAAGGTTGTCTTTATGGACCACCCTCCCCTTAATGAGGACTGTGATCCCCATGCCCGCTTCAACGGCTTTCTCTTCACACAGTGGTGTGAGCTTGTTGCCAAGTCTCCTGTTGGATTTCACTAAGACTTTGTCGCCAACTTCGAAAATATTCTGACGCGAAACGTTTTCCCTGGCTCTAAGCGCGTTCTGGGCAATTTTAATTTTGTCGCAAATGTCTCGTTGCATGTCCTAATTCTCATTTTGTATAACGTCGGCAGGCCTCTTATTGATGACCGAGTGGATCGACTTGTTATACTTGGTGGTGGCTAGCCAGATCACCTCCACGGTGTCACTTATGCCTTTATCAATCTTTAGGCATCTTGGTAGCTCGAGAATACTGCTGTGAAAGCCCTCCACCTGACCATTTGAGATTCTGTACAGGGGTGGCGCGTTCGGGAAGAAATTCATGAGCTGTAATGAAGGAAACCGGTTGTACCACAGCAAACTTTAAGAACTTGTCTATACAGGTGAGGAAGTATTTTTTATCAGTGGAAAAAATGACTACATGTAACATGTTTTTTAGTGAGAAGTTTACCCAACTCGCATCAAGTGTGCTCTGACTTAGACGGAAAATTAAACCATATTTGGAGTAAAATTAAAGACCTCTATTAAATTTTTGACTACTTTTTCATTCCATTTAGTATTTGTTTTTTAGTGACAAGTTTACCCAACTCAAGGTCAAGTTTGCTCTGATTTGAGATAAATATACAAGGCTCTGAAGTAGGTGCATTTTTAGTTAATCATTTTTAGAACCAAGCCCGAAGTGACTTTGACCTTTCAATATGCAAGAAAGAGACCTAGAAAAAGAGTTTTGACAATGACTTGACCTATAAACTAAACTTAACGAACTTAAATAACGACAGCCTCGATTTTATTTTAATTGTACGGGCCGTTACCTAAGATGGGGAAGTCTTCAGTCCGGCCAGGGTACTTTTCAGGTGAGTTCAAAGGTCTACAGGGATGAATAAGGAATCTGAGCTCGATTTGTTGGCACTATTGAGACTCTGCCTTTTATTAACAAATTCGGGTTTTCAAATTTATTTATAACATTAAATAATTTTTTGTTTATCTTGAATGAGAATTTATAGTACACATTATTAGATTCTTGCAGTAGTGATATTGGCAATTATTTTATTGATTGCTATAAAATGTGTATTAACCACACCAATAGTTCTTTTCAAAATTTCAGTTCTAAAATTGACAAAACGGATTAGTTAACTAAATATGATTTCCATAACATCATTCATTTGTACCATTTCCTCTTCATCCGTTAACCGAAATAAATAGTGTTATAGTTATCCAATGAATACAAAAGAAGGTCTTTTATTTGTTAATTTACTTTGGGAATTAACATGTCTAACAATAAAGGAAGCACACTTCGGTAAGCCGAAGTTTGTATACCCTTTCAGTTATTACAAAACGACTACATTTTGATTTATATGGCTATATTACTAAAAACAATAAAGCTATGTCGATTTTGTGCTGCAGTTTGCCACCGTTTCTATGGCAGCTATTAGATATTGTTGTCCGATTTTGACAGAACTAATTGCGTAATTCTGATATTGTAAATAATAACTATGTCTCAAAAGAATATCTTCAAAAATATTTGTTCTTATTTTTTGTTATTTATTTTTTGTTCGGAGTCCCACGGCATAGTTAGATCTGCAATGATTTAATATTAGAGGAATATAATTTCTAGTTAGTTAGTTTCATACCAAGTCGGGACTGTCAATCTCACCATGTATAAAGTTATAAATGAAGACAGTACCAAGCATCATTCTACGGTTGGCTAGGGAGGGTAAATTAATCAACAGTAGTCTACTTGAATAAGAAGGTAAGTTAAGATTTGCATCTCAGTTTAGGCGCCGTAAAGCAAAAAGAAAAAAGTTTTTTTGTACTGATTCAATACGACCAATATGTATTCCGTATTGTGGACTCCAGACGGGAGACCTATACTCCAGAATCGGACGGACTAGCGAAATAAATACAGTTTTAGTGACATAAGGATCAGCGAATTTTTTTGACCATCTCATTTAGAATAATTCCAATACTCCTTTGGATTTATTAACCATGGACCAAATGTGATTAGAAAATTGTAGTTTAGGGTCCAAAAGAACGCCAAGATCGTTTACGAGAGTTATTCTATCCAAAGAACTGCCACTTAACGTGTAAGTCGCTTATATCGGATAGACCCGATAAAAAGTCATCAGCTGGCACTTAACTCCGTTTAAATTTAAATGTCCTTCTACTGCCGACACAACTTAACATCATCTACGTACATAAGTACACGAGAATTACTTATAATTGAGGGAAGATCGTTAATATATAATGTAAAAAGTAGCGGACCCAGATGGCTCCCTTGTTGGAAACCGGAGAGTTTTAGAAATTGCATTTTTACATGCTTAAGTTTACAACTCTTTACTTTTTAGATAACAGAGACAATTTTTTCAAAGAAATCCACGGGATTATTCTATTTTAACTTGGTAAGCAGGTTTGGCAAAACCTTAATTGGTTTATTGAACACGTGCAAGGGGTATGAATGGACCTGATTTGCACAGTCGGTAACGCAGGTAAATGCAGTGCAATTTATGGAGTGGCTTTGTAACTATACAATATCAGGTATAACCTTTTTTAATGGTTGAATCGGAAAAAATAGCAACAAATTAGGACATAAATTGAAGAACAGGTACATAAAAAATGAATTGCCTTTTTGAAAAGGGTCAAACTAGAGAACCTTAAACGGGTTATGGGGTAATTTTTTTTTTTGATATTACCTAACTTGACTATATATTCAGAAATCCAATAATTCGTAGATAAGTCGATGAAAAAATTTATCGAGTGACGACGTTACTCTGCCAGTAAGTGAATAGTATTTTTTTAAGTGCAAAAATTTAAAGAGAGCCTAAGATTTTTTTTCAGTGCAAAAGTGTGAGAAAGTAATTTGTATCAGTGGTAAAGCAAAAAGAATAAAGTTTTTTATACTGATTCAATACGACCAATATGTATTCCGTATTGCTTTTATTTATTAAATCTTCTCTTAATTTTGAGACTAACAATAAGTTTACGAATCTTAACATTAAAATTTAACTAACAGTATAATAAGACTGCATTCTGGTTGCGCGTCCCTCAAGTCGGTCGCTGGGTGGGTAAGTCATTGCGACGAAGGCGTGATTGGTTGATCAACCTTGTAAGACCTCTCGCCAGGTGGTTAGGGTGCAACGATAGCTTGGTAAAGTACTTTTCCTTCTGTTCTGCGATCACTTCTTTGACTGGTAGAATGTTTAAGTCGCGATGTATATTTTCGTTGCGAACGTACTACGGTGCCCCGGTGATTGTTCTCAAGATCTTCGACTGAGCTCCCTGGACTATGTCAATATTGCTATTGCTGGCATTCCCCCATATCTGAAATTCGTACATCCATACAGGTTTTAGTACCGAGTTATACAGCAGAACTTTATATTCAAGACTAAGAAGAACTTTATATTCAACGCTCGGTGATGAGCCAATGAAGGCTACTGGCTTTTAGCTTTAGGTGTGTTCTTTTGGCTTCAATGTGCCGGCGCCATGTGAGTCTTCTGTCGAGATGTACTCCTAGATATGTCACTTCGTTTGCTTGCGGAAATAGAGTATGGTTTAACATGAGCGGCGGGCAGTTCAGGGTGAACGTAACGTGCTTGAATTTTTGTTCGTTCACTTTAATTCGCCAATCTGATAGCCACTTTTCAACATCGACCAGATGAAGAGCTAGCTGCGCAGTTGCTTGCATCGGGCATTTTTAGCAGCTAAGAATGGCTGTATCATATATATATATGTATAGATGTTGTTAGTCGTGTGCTTGTTGGGATGTCTACTGTGTAGAGGACATATAATGTTGGCCCAAGCATGTTTCCTTGAGGAACTCCAGCTCCAATAGTGAAATCGTCAGTTATAGCAGTGTTGCATCTCACAGCAAATTTTCTGTCGTAGAGGTAAGACTCTAAAAGCTTATGGGTGTTATAGGGAAGTATTGTTTTGATCTTGTACATTAGACCTTGTAGCCAAACTCTATCAAATGCTTGAGAGACGTCTGAAAATATGTCAGTACAGTACTCTCGTTTTTCGGTCGCGATCCGAATTTCTGGTGTTATCCGGTTGACCTGCTCAATTGTTCCGTACTTTTCTCGAAACCCAAATTGATGTGACGGAATTCCTTCCTGGATTTTTAGGTATGTGTTTATCCGTGTCAATACGCATTTTTCAAAGAGTTAGGCTTACAGGTCTGTACGACGTGGGAATTGTGTGGTCTTTTCCCGGCTTTGCTATTATTATAATCGACTTTTCCCATCTCACTGGAAAGTGGCCAAGTTTTGCGATGGTATTAAAAAGCTGGGTGATAGTGCAAACGGCGCAATATGGGAGCTCAATTATCATTTTGGGAGTTATGAGGTCGCAGCCCGGGGATTTATTCGGATTCAACTGATTTTTGATGATGTTAACGATTTCGTTTAGGCGAAACTCAATTGGCACATGTTGAAGCTGAGGCTCATATGGTGAAGTCGGCAAAGTGAACGCACTAGTGGCAGGATTTGGCTGGAAGACATTTTTAAGGTGGTTGGCAAACGTTCTGGCTCTGTCTGCATCGCTGCGCGCACAGCCGCCTGTGGGATTTCTAATAGGCATCACGAGCTGTTCTATTTGTAGAGTTGTCTTCTTTTGGTTGCTTTGTGTACTTGTAGTTTGGCGTGTTGAAACTCGAGCTGCAGAGACGAGTACAGACTCTAGTGTATTAACAAATCTGTCTACGTTGGCTTCATTGTTAAGATGAGGACTTAGCTCAATGTGTGAGCTAATGTATTTCTTGTACTTAACCCAATTGGTTTTCTGTGATGTCAATTTGTACGATTACTCCATTGCGACTGGATGTCGGTGTAGAATAAACAGGACAGCCGAGTGATCAGATGAAAGATCCGAGAGGCATTCGGCGCTTATCAGATTTTTAGGAATGTTTTTGGTAATTGCAAAGTCTATTAAATCGGGTTGTTTCTTTAGGTCAGCCGGCCAGTATGTTGGTCTGCCAGGAGAAACATAGTCCAGCTTTTTCTTGGCTTTTATAACTGCATTATAGGGCTGTTTTCCTTTTGGAGTCAGGAGACGTGATCCCCAGTGTGTGTGCTTGGCATTGTAGTCCCCTGCTGCTATGAAGTGGTCTCCTAGTGAGTTGAAAAACTGCATAAACTCATCTTCAGCTATAATAAAGAGAGGGGGGCGGTAAGGATAGAGTAGATATCCTTTTGGAGGTCATTATTTGGATTATTGTGAAACCAGCATTTGAATCAATAGATTAGCATTAAAACTTGCATAGTTGTGCGCATAAACGACATAAACTCCGTAAGGCTTTGTTGAAGGCTGTATATCATATCTTCAAAGTTGCTTTTTGACTGCTCCGGGAATTATTGCTATTGAGCCGTGTTTGGTTCTTGGTATGTTGATTGCAGAAGTGAACTTTTTGAAACAGGGTTAGCCAGTCCTGATTTTAAAGCGCTTGCGTAAGTCACATTTTTATCAGAGTTTATGGGTCCTAGTGAGGATCTGGCTGCAGTCGAGAAGAAGACTTCAGGGTTGTTCTGGAAGCTGTTATCTGTTTATTTTGGGTGCGGGCGGCAGTTCCTCTCTGGTGGATGCGACTTTTCAGCTCCTTATAAACAGGGCAGCCTCTGTAGTTAGCAGTGTGATTTCCACCGCAGTTGCCGCACTTTTTCGAGTTGCAGTCATCTTTTCTCGCTGGGCAGCGTGCGGAGTCATGAAGATCTCCACAAACTAGACACACCGGGCGCAGTTTACAGTATGACCTTGTATTGCCATATTCTTGGCAGTTCGCACATTGTACAGGGCCATTGCGTTTGTGCGGTTCCTCAACTGTAATTCTGCGGTGCAGCAGGAATTGAAAATTGTAAATGTGGTGCACTTCGTATTTCTTTAGGGGCTTATTTTCTGGTTCGAGCTCAACCTTTAAGAGTGGCTGCGGCTTTCTATACCTGTTAAGGATGTTGAAGACTGTCTTAGCGTTAAATCCCTTCTCTTGAAGCGCCTTTGTTATCTCTGCAGGCGTTACGTCGGACTCTAGGCCCTTAGTTACGACTTGCAGGCCCTTGTTACTTTTTAGCTGATATGTGTAAAAGTTCTTTTTATTCTCGGTAAGATATTTCGATAATACTCTGTAATTATCTTCGAACTTCATTTGAACCTTTGTCTCTTGGATGTTGCCCTTTAGTAAGGGTATTATGTGGAAGTTATCCTTTCCAATAAGCTCGATCATTTTGTTGACGAGAACATTGGAACTTTTTTCTCGAATATAAATAGGCGGGGGTTTTGGCTTCCTTTTCCCGACTTCATTAGATTCGGCCGCCTCAACGTCATAGGCGTCTTCCAAGATATTAAATCGGTTTGAGTTCAGGGGCGTTTCTATTCCAGCTAGGCTGGCATTGTTAAGGGTTATTTTGCGTTGGGAATTTAGACGGCTCAGCTTCCTTTTGATTTGGATGTAGCGATCCATACCAGTCTGCACAGCCGACTTAGCACATTCATTGTTTTTGTTCTGTTTTTCGGGCAGCGCAATGGCAGACGTAGTAATATTTGCATTGCTAGCTGATGATGTCATTAAACGCGCAGTCGATACGGTTGTAGTTGTTGTTGTAGTTACAGTTGACGTTGTTAAAGAAATTGCGGTGCTAGTTACTGCTGATGAGCTTAGGTTATTGCATACCTGCATTGGAGCGCATTCAGCGCTCTTTGGCAGCAGAGACGTCGATGTTAGCGAGGGGGAGCAAGAACGCGCTCTCCCGTCCGCTAGGTTTAAGAATTCGGTCAAGTTGGGGATAATTTCCCGCGCTTGATCAAAGATTGCATTATTTTCGGTTGCTTTAAAAGAGAAGTAAGCGTTATTTCTTTGTACTGAGAGCCATCTCTCGTCTTGCTCACGTTGACGTTGTGTGCGAACGTCGTTCAGACTCATTGAATCCGTGGTAAAGTTAATTAGAGTTTTAAGTGTTAAGTTTTATATCAATTAAATGACTAATCAATATAAACATTCGCGATTTCATCGCAGAAAGCTTCTTTTCGCGTTTTAGTAGATTTATTAAAATGGTCACTGCACTTTTGTGATTTTATTGAATACTTTTTCCCAGAGCACAATAAATACACGTCTGCATGCGACGACAATTGATTTAAAAAAAAAGGTTTTTTTGTACTGATTCAATACGACCAATATGTATTCCGTATTGTGGACTCCAGACGGGAGACCTATACTCCAGAATCGGACGGACTAGCGAAATAAATAAAGTTTTAGTGACATAAGGATCATCGAATTTTTTGACCATCTCATTTTAATAATTCCAAGCACTCCTTTGGCTTTATTAACCATAAATTATGTGAATAGAAAATTTTAGTTTAGGGTCCAAAAGAACGCCAAGATCGTTTACAAGAGTTATTCTATCCAAAGAACTGCCACTTAACGAGTAAGTCGCGTATATCGGCTAGACCCGATAAAAAGTCATCAGCTGGCACTTAACTCCGTTTAAATTTAAATGTCCTTCTACTGCCGACACAACTTAACATCATCTACGTACATAAGTACACGAGAATTACTTATAATTGAGGGAAGATCGTTAATATATAATGTAAAAAGTAGCGGACCCAGATGGCTCCCTTGTTGGACACCGGAGAGTTTTAGAAATTGAATTTTTAACAAGAAAGGAAAGCTAAATTCGGGCGGAGCCGAATATTCTGTAAATTATTTTCTCCAAAATTATTCATATAATGCATTCTAATATATCTTTCAGCCTCTTTTATAATGCAAAGGAGTGACAGTAACGGTCATAAAAAATACTTAGCTTACATGCTTAAGTTTACAGCCCTTTTTAGATAACAGAGACATTTTTTCAAAGAAATCCATGGGATTATTCCATTATAACCTGGTAAGCAGGTTTGGCAAACCCTTAATTGGGTCAATGAGCATGAATTGTGCGAAGGACCTGAATTGCGCAACCGGTAACGCAGGTATGAGTGCAATTTATGGAGTGGCTTTGCAACTGTACAATATCAGGTATAACCTTTTTTGATGGTTGAATCGGAAAAAATAGCATTACAAATTAGGACATAAATTGCACAACAGGTAGCCAGGTACATAAAAAATGAATTTTCATGGTCGTTTTGAAAAAGGTCACACTAGAGAACCTTAAAAGGGTCATGGAATAATATATTTTTATACCCGTTACTCGTAGAGTAAAAGGGTATATTGTATTCGTGCAAAAGTATGTAACAGGTAGAAGGAAGCGTTTCCGACCCTATAAAGTATATATATTCTTGATCAGGGTCACTAGCCGAGTCGATATAGCCATGTCCGTCTGTCCGTCTGTCCGTCTGTCCGTCTGTCCGTCTGTCTGTCCGTATGAACGCTGAGATCTCGGAAACTATAAAAGCTAGAAGATTGGCATTTTGCATGCAGATTCTAGGAGTTCCTACGCAGCGCAAGTTTGTTTCGAAAAAGGTGCCACGCCCCCTTTAACGCCCACAATCGCTTATATACGATTTTAAAAATTTAAATATTTCGGAAAAGTAAAAATGCAGTTTTATTGTGTTTATCAATACCTATCGAAATGTAGAAGAAATTTTTCAAATCGGACCATTCGTTAAAAAGTTATGCGTGATCAAAGTTTCTATCTCCATCTCCCTCGCACTCCCTTTACCTGAGTAACGGGTATCTGATAGTCGGGGCACCCGACTATAGCGTTCTCTCTTGTTTTATTTGTGATTTTACCTAACTTGACTGTATATTCAGAAATCTTATAATTCGTATATCCGTCGATGCCAATAGTGAAAAGTAGCGAAAGGGTTCGCAACCTTGAACGGATTTGCGACGCACAAGCGCATTTAACTCGTCGGGAGGACTCTGAGGATGCAAATTAGAATTATATGTGAGTTGTACTTTCCGTGGTACGCAGCGGTCAGACTCCTTCGGAATAGGTTGGTGGTAAGGGATGGCCGGTTGGCCGGTGATCCAGAATTTAGGGAGATTACGTTGGAAGGGTGACTGCCCTTCCTACCTGCTAGCCTAGAGACTCAGACAGTATTTTAAGTGATAAGAATTTAACGGCTGATAGGCCAAGATAATTTTCAATCTGACTTAGACGGAAAATCAAAATTAAACCCCTCTAATTAATTTTTGACTACTTTTTCATTCCATTAATTATTTGTTTTTTAGTAAGAAGTTTACCCAACTCGGATAAAGTGTGCTCTGACTTAGACGGAAAATTAAACCATATTTGGAGTAAAATTAAAGACCTCTTATAAATTTTTGACTACTCGAGGTCAAGTTTGCTCTGATTTAGGTGCATTTTTAGTTAATCATTTTTAGAACCAAGCCCGAAGTGACTTTGACTATTCAATATGCAAGAAAGAGACCTAGAAAAAGAGTTTTGACAATGACTTGGTATCCTATAAACTAAACTTTACGAACTTAAGTAACGACAGCCTCGATTTATTTTAATTGTAAGGGTCGTTACTTAAGATGGGGAAGTCTTCAGTCCGGCCAGGGTACTTTTCAGGTAAGTTCAAAGGTCTACAGGGATGAATAAGGGCTCTGAGCTCGATTTGTTGGCACTATTGAGACTCTGCCTTTTATTAACAAATTCCGGTTTTTAAATTTATTTATAACATTAAATAATTGTTTATCTTGAATGAGAATTTGTAGTATACATTATTAGATTCTTGCAGTAGTGATATTGGCAATTATTTTATTGATTGCTATAAAATGTGTATTAACCACACCAATAGTTCTTTTCAAAATTTCAGTTCTAAAATTGACAAAACGGATTAGTTAACTAAATATGATTTCCATAACATCATTCATTTGTACCATTTCCTCTTCATCCGTTAACCGAAATAAATAGTGTTATAGTTATCCAATGAATACAAAAGAAGGTCTTTTATTTGTTAATTTACTTTGGGAATTAACATGTCTAACAATAAAGGAAGCACACTTCGGTAAGCCGAAGTTTGTATACCCTTTCAGTTATTACAAAACGACTACATCTCGATTTCTATGGCTATATATTATTATAAACAATAAAGCTATGTCAATTTTGTGCTGCAGTTTGCCACCGTTTCTATGGCAGCTATTACATATTGTTGTCCGATTTTGACAGAACTAATTGCGTAATTCTGATATAGTAAATAATAATATATCTCAAAAGAATATCTTCAAAAATATTTGTTCTTATTTTTTGTTATTTTTTTTTTGTTCGGAGTCCCACGGCATAGTTAGATCTACAATGATTTAATATTAGGGGAATATAATTTCTAGTTAGTTAGTTTCATACCAAGTCGGGACTGTTAATCTCACCACGTATAAAGTTATAAATAAAGACAGTACCAAGCATCATTCTACGGTTGGCTAGGGAGGGTGAATTAATCAGCAGTAGTCTACTTGAATAAGAAGGTAAGTTAAGATTTGCATCCCAGTTTAGGCGCCGTAAAGCAAAAAGAATAAAGTTTTTTGTACTGATTCAATACGACCAATATTTATTCCGTATTGCTTTTATTTATTGAATCTTCTCTTAATTTTGAGACTAACAATAAGTTTACGAATCTTAACATTAAAATTTAACTAACAGTATAATAAGACTGCATTCTGGTTGCGCGTCCCTCAAGTCGGTCGCTGGGTGGGTAAGTCATTGGGACGAAGGCGTGATTGGTTGATCAACCTTGTAAGACCTGTCGCCAGGTGGTTAGGGTGCAACGATAGCATGGTAAAGTACTTTTCCTTCTGTTCTGCGATCATTTCTTTGACTGATAGAATGTTTAAGTCGCGATGTATATTTTCGTTGCGAACGTAAAACGGTGCCCCGGTGATTGTTCTCAAGATCTTCGACTGAGCTCCCTGGACTATGTCAATATTGCTATTGCTGGCATTCCCCCATAACTGAGAGTCGTACATCCATACAGGTTTTAGTACCGAGTTATAAAGCAGAACTTTCTATTCAAGACTAAGGGGAGACCGAGCGTTGATGAGCCAATGAAGGCTACTGGCTTTTAGGTTTAGGTGTGTTCTTTTGGCTTCACTGTGCCGGCGCCATGTGAGTCTTCTGTCGAGCTGTACTCCTAGATATGTCACTTCGTTTGTTTGCGGGAATAGAGTAAGGTTTAACATGAGCGGCGGGCAGTTTTGCCTGATCTGGGTGAACGTAACGTCCTTGCATTTTTGTTCGTTCACTTTAAATCGCCAATCTGATAGCCACTTTTCAACATCGACCAGATGAAGAGCTAGCTGGGCAGTTGCTTGCATCGGGCATTTTGAGCAGCTGAGAATGGCTGTATCATCAGCAAACGTAGATGTTGTTAGTCGTGTGCTTGTTGGGATGTCTGCTGTGTAGAGGACATATAATGTTGGCCCAAGCATGCTTCCTTGAGGAACTCCAGCTCCAATAGTGAAATCGTCAGTTATAGCAGTATTGCATCTCACAGCAAATTTTCTGTCGTAGAGGTAAGACTCTAAAAGCTTATGGGTGTTGTAGGGGAGCATTGACTTGATCTTGTACATTAGACCTTGTAGCCAAACTCTATGAAATGCTTGAGAGACGTCTAAAAATATGGCAGCACAGTACTCTCGTTTTTCGAACGCGTTCCGAATTTCTGATGTTATCCGGTTGACCTGCTTAATGGTTCCGTACTTTTCTCGGAACCCAAATTGATGTGACGGAATTCCTTCCTGGATTCTTAGGTATGTGTTTATCTGAGTCAATACGCATTTTTCAAAGAGTTTAGATAAGCATTAAAGTAGGCTTATCGGTCTATACTACGTGGGAATTGTGTGGTCTTTTCCCGGCATTCCTATTATTATTATAATCGACTTTTCCCATCTCACTGGAAAGTGGCCAAGTTTTGCGATGGTATTAAAAAGCTGGGTGATAGTGCAAACGGCGCAATATGGGAGCTCAATTATCATTTTGGGAGTTATGAGGTCGCAACCCGGGGATTTATTCGGATTCAACTGATTTTTGATGATGTTAACGATTTCGTTTGGGCGAAACTCAATTGGCACATGTTGAAGCTGAGGCTCATATGGTGAAGTCGGCAAAGTGAACGCACTAGTGGCAGGATTTGGCTGGAAGACATTTTTAAGGTGGTTGGCAAACGTTCTGGCTCTGTCTGCATCGCTGCGCGCACAGCCGCCTGTGGGATTTCTAATAGGCATCACGAGCTGTTCTATTTGTAGAGTTGTCTTCTTTGCTTTGTGTACTTGTAGTTTGGCGTGTTGAAACTCGAGCTGCAGAGACGAGTACAGACTCTAGTGTATTAACAAATCTGTCTACGTTGGCTTCATCGTTAAGATGAGGACTTAGCTCAATGTGTGAGCTAATGTATTTCTTGTACTTAACCGAATTGGTTTTCTGTGATGTCAATTTGAACGATTACTCCATTGCGCCTGGATGTCGGTGTAAAATAAACAGGACAGCCGAGTGATCAGATGAAAGATCCGAGAGGCATTCGGCGCTTATCAGATTTTTAGGAATGTTTTTGGTAATTGCAAAGTCTATTAAATCGGGTTTTTTCTTTAGGTCTGCAGGCCAGTATGTTGGTCTGCCAGGAGAAACATAGTCCAGCTTGTTCTTGGCTTTTATAACTGCATTATAGGGCTGTTTTCCTTTTGGAGTCAGGAGACGTGATCCCCAGTGTGTGTGCTTGGCATTGTAGTCCCCTGCTGCTATGAAGTGGTCTCCTAGTGAGTTGAAAAACTGCATAAACTCATCTTCAGCTATAATAAAGCGAGGGGGGCAGTAAGGTTAGAGTAGATATCCTTAGGGAAGTCATTATTTGGATTGTTGTGAAATCACCATTTCAATCAATAGATTCGCATTAAATCTTTCATAGTTGTGCTTATAAACGACATAAACTCCGTAAGGCTTTGTTGCAGGCTGTATATCATATCTTCAAAGTTGCTTTTTGACTGCTCAGGGAATTGTTGCTATTGAGCCGTGTTTGGTTCTTGGTATGTTGATTGCAGAAGTGAACTTTTTGAAACAGGGTTAGCCAGTCCTGATTTTAAAGCGCTTGCGTAAGTCACATTTTTATCAGAGTTTATGGGTCCTAGTGAGGATCTCTGCGGTCGAGAACAACACTTTAGGGTTTGATCTGGAAGCTGTTATCTGTTTATTTTGGGTGCGGGCGGCAGTTCCTCTCTGGTGGATGCGACTTTTCAGCTCCTTATAAACAGGCCAGCCTCTGTAGTTAGCAGTGTGATTGCCACCGCAGTTGCCGCACTTTTTCGAGTTGCAGTCATCTTTTCTCGCTGGGCAGTGTGCGGAGTCATGAAGATCTCCACAAACTACACACACCGGGCGCAGTATACAGTATGACCTTGTATTGCCATATTCTTGGCAGTTCGCACATTGTACCAGGCCATTGCGTTTGTGCGGTTCCTCTACTTTAATGGGGTGCACTTCGTATTTCCTTATGGGCTTATTTTCTGGTTCGAGCTCAACCTTAAAGAGTGGCTGCGGCTTTCTATACCTGTTAAGGATGTTGAAGACTGTCTTAGCGTTAAATCCCTTCTCTTGAAGCGCCTTTGTTATCTCTGCAGGCGTTACGTCGGACTCTATGCCCTTAAGTACGACTTGCAGGCCCTTGCTACTTTTTAGCTGATATGTGTAAAAGTTCTTTTTATTCTCGGTAAGATATTTCGATAATACTCTGTAATTGTCTTCGGACTTCATTTGAACCTTTGTCTCTTGAATCTTGCCCTTAAGTAGAGGTATTATGTGGAAGTTATCCTTTCCAATAAGCTCGATCATTTTGTTGACGAGAACATTGGAACTTTTTTCTCGAATATAAATAGGCGGGGGTTTTGGCTTCCTTTTCCCGACTTCATTAGATTCGGCCGCCTCAACGTCATAGGCGTCTTCCAAGATTTTAAATCGGTTTGAGTTCATGGGCGTTTCTATTCCAGCTAGGCTGGCATTGTTAAGGGTTATATTGCGTTGGGAATTTAGAGGGCCTTTTGATTTGGATGTAGCGATCCATACCAGTCTGCACAGCCGACTTAGCACTTTCATTGTTTTTGTTCTGTTTTTCGGGCAGCGCAATGGCAGACGTAGTAATATTTGCACTGCTAGCTGATGATGTCATTAAACGCGCAGTCGATACGGTTGTAGTTGTTGTTGTAGTTACAGTTGACGTTGTTAAAGAAATTGCGGTGCTAGTTACTGCTGATGAGCTTAGGTTATTGCATACCTGCATTGGAGCGCATTCAGCGCTCTTTGGCAGCAGAGACGTCGATGTTAGCGAGGGGGAGCAAGAACGCGCTCTCCCGTTCGCTAGGTTTAAGAATTCGGTCAAGTTGGGGGTAATTTCCCGCGCTTGATCAAAGATTGCATTATTTTCGGTTGCTTTAAAAGAGAAGTAAGCGTTATTTCTTTGTACTGAGAGCCATCTCTCGTCTTGCTCACGTTGACGTTGTGTGCGAACGTCGTTCAGACTCATTGAATCCGTGGTAAAGTTAATTAGAGTTTTAAGTGTTAAGTTTTATATCAATTAAATGACTAATCAATATAAACATTCGCGATTTCATCGCAGAAAGCGTCTTTTCGCGTTTTAGTAGATTTATTAAAATGGTCACTGCACTTTTGTGATTTTATTGAATACTTTTTCCCAGAGCACAATAAATACACGTCTGCATGCGACGACAATTGATTTAAAAAAAAGGTTTTTTTGTACTGATTCAATACGACCAATATGTATTCCGTATTGTGGACTCCAGACGGGAGACCTATACTCCAGAATCGGACGGACTAGCGAAATAAATAAAGTTTTAGTGACATAAGGATCATCGAATTTTTTGACCATCTCATTTTAATAATTCCAAGCACTCCTTTGGCTTTATTAACCATAAATTATGTGAATAGAAAATTTTAGTTTAGGGTCCAAAAGAACGCCAAGATCGTTTACAAGAGTTATTCTATCCAAAGAACTGCCACTTAACGAGTAAGTCGCGTATATCGGCTAGACCCGATAAAAAGTCATCAGCTGGCACTTAACTCCGTTTAAATTTAAATGTCCTTCTACTGCCGACACAACTTAACATCATCTACGTACATAAGTACACGAGAATTACTTATAATTGAGGGAAGATCGTTAATATATAATGTAAAAAGTAGCGGACCCAGATGGCTCCCTTGTTGGACACCGGAGAGTTTTAGAAATTGAATTTTTAACAAGAAAGGAAAGCTAAATTCGGGCGGAGCCGAATATTCTGTAAATTATTTTCTCCAAAATTATTCATATAATGCATTCTAATATATCTTTCAGCCTCTTTTATAATGCAAAGGAGTGACAGTAACGGTCATAAAAAATACTTAGCTTACATGCTTAAGTTTACAGCCCTTTACTTTTTAGATAACAGAGACATTTTTTCAAAGAAATCCATGGGATTATTCCATTATAACCTGGTAAGCAGGTTTGGCAAACCCTTAATTGGGTCAATGAGCATGAATTGTGCGAAGGACCTGAATTGCGCAACCGGTAACGCAGGTATGAGTGCAATTTATGGAGTGGCTTTGCAACTGTACAATATCAGGTATAACCTTTTTTGATGGTTGAATCGGAAAAAATAGCATTACAAATTAGGACATAAATTGCACAACAGGTAGCCAGGTACATAAAAAATGAATTTTCATGGTCGTTTTGAAAAAGGTCACACTAGAGAACCTTAAAAGGGTCATGGAATAATATATTTTTTTATTTGGGATATTACCTAACTTGACTGTATATTCAGAAATCTTATAATTCGTATATCCGTCGATGCCAATAGTGAAAAGTAGCGAAAGGGTTCGCAACCTTGAACGGATTTGCGACGCACAAGCGCATTTAACTCGTCGGGAGGACTCTGAGGATGCAAATTAGAATTATATGTGAGTTGTACTTTCCGTGGTACGCAGCGGTCAGACTCCTTCGGAATAGGTTGGTGGTAAGGGATGGCCGGTTGGCCGGTGATCCAGAATTTAGGGAGATTACGTTGGAAGGGTGACTGCCCTTCTTACCTGCTAGCCTAGAGACTCAGACAGTATTTTAAGTGATAAGAATTTAACGGCTGATAGGCCAAGATAATTTTCAATCTGACTTAGACGGAAAATCAAAATTAAACCCCTCTAATTAATTTTTGACTACTTTTTCATTCCATTAATTATTTGTTTTTTAGTAAGAAGTTTACCCAACTCGGATAAAGTGTGCTCTGACTTAGACGGAAAATTAAACCATATTTGGAGTAAAATTAAAGACCTCTTATAAATTTTTGACTACTTTTTCATTCCATTTAGTATTTGTTTTTTAGTGACAAGTTTACCCAACTCGAGGTCAAGTTTGCTCTGATTTAGGTGCATTTTTAGTTAATCATTTTTAGAACCAAGCCCGAAGTGACTTTGACTATTCAATATGCAAGAAAGAGACCTAGAAAAAGAGTTTTGACAATGACTTGGTATCCTATAAACTAAACTTTACGAACTTAAGTAACGACAGCCTCGATTTATTTTAATTGTAAGGGTCGTTACTTAAGATGGGGAAGTCTTCAGTCCGGCCAGGGTACTTTTCAGGTAAGTTCAAAGGTCTACAGGGATGAATAAGGGCTCTGAGCTCGATTTGTTGGCACTATTGAGACTCTGCCTTTTATTAACAAATTCCGGTTTTTAAATTTATTTATAACATTAAATAATTTTTTGTTTATCTTGAATGAGAATTTGTAGTATACATTATTAGATTCTTGCAGTAGTGATATTGGCAATTATTTTATTGATTGCTATAAAATGTGTATTAACCACACCAATAGTTCTTTTCTAAATTTCAGTTCTAAAATTGACAAAACGGATTAGTTAACTAAATATGATTTCCATAACATCATTCATTTGTACCATTTCCTCTTCATCCGTTAACCGAAATAAATAGTGTTATAGTTATCCAATGAATACAAAAGAAGGTCTTTTATTTGTTAATTTACTTTGGGAATTAACATGTCTAACAATAAAGGAAGCACACTTCGGTAAGCCGAAGTTTGTATACCCTTTCAGTTATTACAAAACGACTACATCTCGATTTCTATGGCTATATATTATTATAAACAATAAAGCTATGTCAATTTTGTGCTGCAGTTTGCCACCGTTTCTATGGCAGCTATTATATATTGTTGTCCGATTTTGACAGAACTAATTGCGTAATTCTGATATAGTAAATAATAATATATCTCAAAAGAATATCTTCAAAAATATTTGTTCTTATTTTTTGTTATTTTTTTTTTTGTTCGGAGTCCCACGGCATAGTTAGATCTGCAATGATTTAATATTAGGGGAATATAATTTCTAGTTAGTTAGTTTCATACCAAGTCGGGACTGTTAATCTCACCACGTATAAAGTTAAAAATAAAGACAGTACCAAGCATCATTCTACGGTTGGCTAGGGAGGGTAAATTAATCAGCAGTAGTCTACTTGAATAAGAAGGTAAGTTAAGATTTGCATCCCAGTTTAGGCGCCGTAAAGCAAAAAGAATAAAGTTTTTTGTACTGATTCAATACGACCAATATTTATTCCGTATTGCTTTTATTTATTGAATCTTCTCTTAATTTTGAGACTAACAATAAGTTTACGAATCTTAACATTAAAATTTAACTAACAGTATAATAAGACTGCATTCTGGTTGCGCGTCCCTCAAGTCGGTCGCTGGGTGTGTAAGTCATTGGGACGAAGGCGTGATTGGTTGATCAACTTTGTAAGACCTCTCGCCAGGTGGTTAGGGTGCAACGATAGCTTGGTAAAGTACTTTTCCTTCTGTTCTGCGATCATTTCTTTGACTGATAGAATGTTTAAGTCGCGATGTATATTTTCGTTGCGAACGTACCACGGTGCCCCGGTGATTGTTCTCAAGATCTTCGACTGAGCTCCCTGGACTATGTCAATATTGCTATTGCTGGCATTCCCCCATAACTGAGAGTCGTACATCCATACAGGTTTTAGTACCGAGTTATAAAGCAGAACCTTCTATTCAAGACTAAGGGGAGACCGAGCGTTGATGAGCCAATGAAGGCTACTGGCTTTTAGGTTTAGGTGTGTTCTTTTGGCTTCACTGTGCCGGCGCCATGTGAGTCTTCTGTCGAGCTGTACTCCTAGATATGTCACATCGTTTGTTTGCGGGAATAGAGTAAGGTTTAACATGAGCGGCGGGCAGTTTTGCCTGTTCTGGGTGAACGTAACGTGCTTGCATTTTTGTTCGTTCACTTTAATTCGCCAATCTGATAGCCACTTTTCAACATCGACCAGATGAAGAGCTAGCTGGGCAGTTGCTTGCATCGGGCATTTTGAGCAGCTGAGAATGGCTGTATCATCAGCAAACGTAGATGTTGTTAGTCGTGTGCTTGTTGGGATGTCTGCTGTGTAGAGGACATATAATGTTGGCCCAAGCATGCTTCCTTGAGGAACTCCAGCTCCAATAGTGAAATCGTCAGTTATAGCAGTATTGCATCTCACAGCAAATTTTCTGTCGTAGAGGTAAGACTCTAAAAGCTTATGGGTGTTGTAGGGGAGCATTGACTTGATCTTGTACATTAGACCTTGTAGCCAAACTCTATGAAATGCTTGAGAGACGTCTAAAAATATGGCAGCACAGTACTCTCGTTTTTCGAACGCGTTCCGAATTTCTGATGTATTCCGGTTGACCTGCTCAATGGTTCCGTACTTTTCTCGGAACCCAAATTGATGTGACGGAATTCCTTCCTGGATTCTTAGGTATGTGTTTATCTGAGTCAATACGCATTTTTCAAAGAGTTTAGATAAGCATTAAAGTAGGCTTATCGGTCTATACTACGTGGGAATTGTGTGGTCTTTTCCCGGCATTCCTATTATTATTATAATCGACTTTTCCCATCTCACTGGAAAGTGGCCAAGTTTTGCGATGGTATTAAAAAGCTGGGTGATAGTGCAAACGGCGCAATATGGGAGCTCAATTATCATTTTGGGAGTTATGAGGTCGCAACCCGGGGATTTATTCGGATTCAACTGATTTTTGATGATGTTAACGATTTCGTTTGGGCGAAACTCAATTGGCACATGTTGAAGCTGAGGCTCATATGGTGAAGTCGGCAAAGTGAACGCACTAGTGGCAGGATTTGGTTGGAAGACATTTTTAAGGTGGTTGGCAAACGTTCTGGCTCTGTCTGCATCGCTGCGCGCACAGCCGCCTGTGGGATTTCTAATAGGCATCACGAGCTGTTCTATTTGTAGAGTTGTCTTCTTTGCTTTGTGTACTTGTAGTTTGGCGTGTTGAAACTCGAGCTGCAGAGACGAGTACAGACTCTAGTGTATTAACAAATCTGTCTACGTTGGCTTCATCGTTAAGATGAGGACTTAGCTCAATGTGTGAGCTAATGTATTTCTTGTACTTAACCCAATTGGTTTTCTGTGATGTCAATTTGTACGATTACTCCATTGCGCCTGGATGTCGGTGTAAAATAAACAGGACAGCCGAGTGATCAGATGAAAGATCCGAGAGGCATTCGGCGCTTATCAGATTTTTAGGAATGTTTTTGGTAATTGCAAAGTCTATTAAATCGGGTTTTTTCTTTAGGTCTGCAGGCCAGTATGTTGGTCTGCCAGGAGAAACATAGTCCAGCTTGTTCTTGGCTTTTATAACTGCATTATAGGGCTGTTTTCCTTTTGAAGTCAGGAGACGTGATCCCCAGTGTGTGTGCTTGGCATTGTAGTCCCCTGCTGCTATGAAGTGGTCTCCTAGTGAGTTGAAAAACTGCATAAACTCATCTTCAGCTATAATAAAGCGAGGGGGGCAGTAAGGATAGAGTAGATATCCTTAGGGAAGTCATTATTTGGATTGTTGTGAAATCACCATTTGAATCAATAGATTCGCATTAAATCTTTCATAGTTGTGCTTATAAACGACATAAACTCCGTAAGGCTTTGTTGCAGGCTGTATATCATATCTTCAAAGTTGCTTTTTTGACTGCTCAGGGAATTGTTGCTATTGAGCCGTGTTTGGTTCTTGGTATGTTGATTGCAGAAGTGAACTTTTTGAAACAGGGTTAGCCAGTCCTGATTTTAAAGCGCTTGCGTAAGTCACATTTTTATCAGAGTTTATGGGTCCTAGTGAGGATCTCTGCGGTCGAGAACAACACTTTAGGGTTTGATCTGGAAGCTGTTATCTGTTTATTTTGGGTGCGGGCGGCAGTTCCTCTCTGGTGGATGCGACTTTTCAGCTCCTTATAAACAGGCCAGCCTCTGTAGTTAGCAGTGTGATTGCCACCGCAGTTGCCGCACTTTTTCGAGTTGCAGTCATCTTTTCTCGCTGGGCAGTGTGCGGAGTCATGAAGATCTCCACAAACTACACACACCGGGCGCAGTATACAGTATGACCTTGTATTGCCATATTCTTGGCAGTTCGCACATTGTACCAGGCCATTGCGTTTGTGCGGTTCCTCTACTTTAATGGGGTGCACTTCGTATTTCCTTATGGGCTTATTTTCTGGTTCGAGCTCAACCTTAAAGAGTGGCTGCGGCTTTCTATACCTGTTAAGGATGTTGAAGACTGTCTTAGCGTTAAATCCCTTCTCTTGAAGCGCCTTTGTTATCTCTGCAGGCGTTACGTCGGACTCTATGCCCTTAAGTACGACTTGCAGGCCCTTGCTACTTTTTAGCTGATATGTGTAAAAGTTCTTTTTATTCTCGGTAAGATATTTCGATAATACTCTGTAATTGTCTTCGGACTTCATTTGAACCTTTGTCTCTTGGATCTTGCCCTTAAGTAGAGGTATTATGTGGAAGTTATCCTTTCCAATAAGCTCGTTCATTTTGTTGACGAGAACATTGGAACTTTTTTCTCGAATATAAATAGGCGGGGGTTTTGGCTTCCTTTTCCCGACTTCATTAGATTCGGCCGCCTCAACGTCATAGGTGTATTCCAAGATTTTAAATCGGTTTGAGTTCATGGGCGTTTCTATTCCAGCTAGGCTGGCATTGTTAAGGGTTATTTTGCGTTGGGAATTTAGAGGGCTCAGCTTCATTTTGATTTGGATGTAGCGATCCATACCAGTCTGCATAGCCGACTTAGCACTTTCATTGTTTTTGTTCTGTTTTTCGGGCAGCGCAATGGCAGACGTAGTAATATTTGCACTGCTAGCTGATGATGTCATTAAACGCGCAGTCGATACGGTTGTAGTTGTTGTTGTATTTACAGTTGACGTTGTTAAAGAAATTGCGGTGCTAGTTACTGCTGATGAGCTTAGGTTATTGCATACCTGCATTGGAGCGCATTCAGCGCTCTTTGGCAGGAGAGACGTCGATGTTAGCGAGGGGGAGCAAGAACGCGCTCTCCCGTTCGCTCGGTTTAAGAATTCGGTCAAGTTGGGGGTAATTTCCCGCGCTTGATCAAAGATTGCATTATTTTCGGTTGCTTTAAAAGAGAAGTAAGCGTTATTTCTTTGTACTGAGAGCCATCTCTCGTCTTGCTCACGTTGACGTTGTGTGCGAACGTCGTTCAGACTCATTGAATCCGTGGTAAAGTTAATTAGAGTTTTAAGTGTTAAGTTTTATATCAATTAAATGACTAATCAATATAAACATTCGCGATTTCATCGCAGAAAGCGTCTTTTCGCGTTTTAGTAGATTTATTAAAATGGTCACTGCACTTTTGTGATTTTATTGAATACTTTTTCCCAGAGCACAATAAATACACGTCTGCATGCGACGACAATTGATTTAATTGGAAGGGTGACTGCCCTTCTTACCTGCTAGCCTAGAGACTCAGACAGTATTTTAAGTGATAAGAATTTAACGGCTGATAGGCCAAGATAATTTTCAATCTGACTTAGACGGAAAATCAAAATTAAACCCCTCTAAATCATTTTTGACTACTTTTTCATTCCATTAATTATTTGTTTTTTAGTAAGAAGTTTACCCAACTCGGATAAAGTGTGCTCTGACTTAGACGGAAAATTAAACCATATTTGGAGTAAAATTAAAGACCTCTTATAAATTTTTGACTACTTTTTCATTCCATTTAGTATTTGTTTTTTAGTGACAAGTTTACCCAACTCGAGGTCAAGTTTGCTCTGATTTAGGTGCATTTTTAGTTAATCATTTTTAGAACCAAGCCCGAAGTGACTTTGACTATTCAATATGCAAGAAAGAGACCTAGAAAAAGAGTTTTGACAATGACTTGGTATCCTATAAACTAAACTTTACGAACTTAAGTAACGACAGCCTCGATTTATTTTAATTGTAAGGGTCGTTACTTAAGATGGGGAAGTCTTCAGTCCGGCCAGGGTACTTTTCAGGTAAGTTCAAAGGTCTACAGGGATGAATAAGGGCTCTGAGCTCGATTTGTTGGCACTATTGAGACTCTGCCTTTTATTAACAAATTCGGGTTTTCAAATTTATTTATAACATTAAATAATTTTTTGTTTATCTTGAATGAGAATTTGTAGTATACATTATTAGATTCTTGCAGTAGTGATATTGGCAATTATTTTATTGATTGCTATAAAATGTGTATTAACCACACCAATAGTTCTTTTCAAAATTTCAGTTCTAAAATTGACAAAACGGATTAGTTAACTAAATATGATTTCCATAACATCATTCATTTGTACCATTTCCTCTTCATCCGTTAACCGAAATAAATAGTGTTATAGTTATCCAATGAATACAAAAGAAGGTCTTTTATTTGTTAATTTACTTTGGGAATTAACATGTCTAACAATAAAGGAAGCACACTTCGGTAAGCCGAAGTTTGTATACCCTTTCAGTTATTACAAAACGACTACATCTCGATTTCTATGGCTATATATTATTATAAACAATAAAGCTATGTCAATTTTGTGCTGCAGTTTGCCACCGTTTCTATGGCAGCTATTAGATATTGTTGTCCGATTTTGACAGAACTAATTGCGTAATTTTGATATAGTAAATAATAACTATATCTCAAAAGAATATCTTCAAAAATATTTGTTCTTATTTTTTGTTATTTTTTTTGTTCGGAGTCCCACGGCATAGTTAGATCTGCAATGATTTAATATTAGGGGAATATAATTTCTAGTTAGTTAGTTTCATACCAAGTCGGGACTGTTAATCTCACCACGTATAAAGTTATAAATAAAGACAGTACCAAGCATCATTCTACGGTTGGCTAGGCAGGGTAAATTAATCAGCAGTAGTCTACTTGAATAAGAAGGTAAGTTAAGATTTGCATCCCAGTTTAGGCGCCGTAAAGCAAAAAGAATAAAGTTTTTTGTACTGATTCAATACGACCAATATTTATTCCGTATTGCTTTTATTTATTGAATCTTCTCTTAATTTTGAGACTAACAATAAGTTTACGAATCTTAACATTAAAATTTAACTAACAGTATAATAAGACTGCATTCTGGTTGCGCGTCCCTCAAGTCGGTCGCTGGGTGTGTAAGTCATTGGGACGAAGGCGTGATTGGTTGATCAACTTTGTAAGACCTCTCGCCAGGTGGTTAGGGTGCAACGATAGCTTGGTAAAGTACTTTTCCTTCTGTTCTGCGATCATTTCTTTGACTGATAGAATGTTTAAGTCGCGATGTATATTTTCGTTGCGAACGTACCACGGTGCCCCGGTGATTGTTCTCAAGATCTTCGACTGAGCTCCCTGGACTATGTCAATATTGCTATTGCTGGCATTCCCCCATAACTGAGAGTCGTACATCCATACAGGTTTTAGTACCGAGTTATAAAGCAGAACCTTCTATTCAAGACTAAGGGGAGACCGAGCGTTGATGAGCCAATGAAGGCTACTGGCTTTTAGGTTTAGGTGTGTTCTTTTGGCTTCACTGTGCCGGCGCCATGTGAGTCTTCTGTCGAGCTGTACTCCTAGATATGTCACATCGTTTGTTTGCGGGAATAGAGTAAGGTTTAACATGAGCGGCGGGCAGTTTTGCCTGTTCTGGGTGAACGTAACGTGCTTGCATTTTTGTTCGTTCACTTTAATTCGCCAATCTGATAGCCACTTTTCAACACCGACCAGATGAAGAGCTAGCTGGGCAGTTGCTTGCATCGGGCATTTTGAGCAGCTGAGAATGGCTGTATCATCAGCAAACGTAGATGTTGTTAGTCGTGTGCTTGTTGGGATGTCTACTGTGTAGAGGACATATAATGTTGGCCCAAGCATGCTTCCTTGAGGAACTCCAGCTCCAATAGTGAAATCGTCAGTTATAGCAGTACTGCATCTCACAGCAAATTTTCTGTCGTAGAGGTAAGACTCTAAAAGCTTATGGGTGTTGTTTTTTTTTTTTTTTTTTTCGCGCGGAGTCCCACGGCCCACTTACCCGCCCAACCGACCGAGGGGCGCAGCCGTGTATCGTACGGCACGATTCGCGATAAGATAGACGCGAGATAGGAAAATAAAGGTAAAGGTCCGGGGAAAAAAGTAATAGTTAGATCAATCTTGTGCCAATGAAGCAAGTATTAATCGTTTTAGGAGCGGCAGAGAGTCAAGATTTGATATTACAGGAAAAAGTCTATTATAGTCAGAACATAATACTCTGAAAGGCTCATGCAAGGCATAGTTAGATCTACAATGATTTAAAGTTAGGGGAATATAATTTCTGGTTAATCTACTTGGCACAGAAAAGTTTAGCCGACTTAACAAGTCGGGGCAGTCAATATCACCATGTATAAGGTTATAAATAAAGATAGTACCAAGCATCGTTCTACGGTTGGCTAGGGATGGTAAATTAATCAAAATAAGTCTACTAGAATAAGAAGGTAAGATAAGATTTGCATCCCAGTTTAGGCGCCGTAAAGCAAAAAGAAGGAAGTTTTTTTGTACAGATTCAATACGACCAATATGTATTCCGTATTGTGGACTCCAGACGGGAGACCCATACTCCAGAATCGGACGGACTAGCGAAATATATAACGTTTTAGTCAAATAAGGATCATCGAATTCTTTTGACCACCTTTTAATAAATCCAAGCACTCCTCTGGCTTTATTAACCATGGACGAAATGTGATTAGAAAATTTTAGTTTGGGGTCCAAGAGATCGCCAAGATCGTTTACAAGAGTTATTCTATCCAAAGAGCTGCCACTTAACGTGTAGGTCGCGTATATCGGATTGGCCCGATAAAAAGTCATCAGCTTGCACTTGGAACCGTTTAAATTTAGTAAATTATCTCGGCACCAGTTTTGAAAATTATCTAGATCGGATTGCAAGTCTAAATGGCAGGAAATGTCCTTATACTGCAGGCACAACTTAACATCATCTGCGTACATAAGTACGCGAGAATGACTTATAATTGAGGGAAGATCATTAATAAATAATGTAAAAAGTAACGGACCCAGATGGCTCCCTTGTGGGACACCGGAGGTAACACGGAGAATTTCAGAAATTGAATTTTTAAAAAGGACCCTTTGTGACCTGCCATTCAGATAACTTGAAATCCATTTAAGCAGATCAACTGGAAAACCTAAAAGGTCAAGTTTTTGAATGAGAAGTAAGTGATTTACAGAGTCAAATGCTTTACTAAAGTCAGTGTATATGACGTCTGTTTGAAAACTACTATTGAAGCCATTTATCACTAATGAAGTGAGCTCTAGAAGGTTTGTGATTGTGGATCTACGTTTAATAAATCCGTGTTGACACGGAGAAATGATTGATCTGCAAAGGTGCTGCAAATGAGGAGTAATAATTTTTTCAAAAAGCTTAGGAATAGCTGACAACTTAGAAATACCTCTGTAGTTACTGGCTTCTAACTTGTTAACTTTTTTGAAAAGAGGAATAACAAATGATTCCTTCCAAATATTTGGGAATTGGGAGGTTTCTATAGATAAGGTAAACAACTTGTGAAGAGGTTTGCACAGGGCCTTAGCGCAATACCTAAGCACGAACCCAGGAATACCATCGGGCCCTGGCGAATAAACAGGTTTAATACGAAGAAGATCCAAAAGAAGAGAGCTTTCTGTTAAAGTGGGACAGAATATGAGGTTTGACTTGGATATGTTGTAAGAATAAGGCTGTGATGAATAATCTAAAGAAGAGTAAGTCGTTTGAAAAAATTGGGCAAATAAATCGGCTATTGCCTGATCTGTGGTTGCCGTCATGTTTTCGAACGATAGCGAGGAAGGAAAGGAATTAGATTTACGCTTGGTGTTAACAAAATTATAAAACTGTTTCGGGTCCTGAGAGAACTGGACCTTACAACGGTTTAAGTAACTGTTATAACACTGAGCATTAAGCACGGTAAATCTTGACCGAGCACTTAAATATCTAGTAAAAACAGATTGAGAACCGGTATTTTTATATTTCCTAAAAAGTCTGGACTTTACATTTCTTAAGTGTGTCAACTCTTTGCTAAACCAAGGTGATTTATTGGAAGTTGACGGATAGTACCACGGAACACAGGAATTAAAAATGAGTTTATTGCAGTGTAAAAAAAATTAACTGCATCGGACATATTAATGCATAGGTAAAGATCAGACCAATTAAAGCCAGAAATAAAATTATTTAGCCTCAGAAAGTCTGCCTTATGAAAACAATGTATTCGTTTGGATTTTTCTGATTTTTCTTCTATAACTCTACCCGTATCAAATGAAAGTTCGAATGTTGGGTGATATGGATCTTCAGGTTGCGTGAGTGGTGCTACTCTGGACAGAAACACACCTTCTGGATTTGATACAAAACACAAATCAAGTAGGCGACCTAATGAATTACGAACATGGTTTACTTGAGATAGAGATATGTCAAGCAGGCCATCAATAAAATCATGCTGTGCTATAGGTAGTAAGACATTCGATCCATCCTCAGTGGACCAAGTAACTCCAGGTATATTAAAATCACCTTGAACTATCAACTGATCACTATCGGAAAGCTTATTTGCAACGGACTTAATGACGGATAGGTGATTTAAATAATCAGGAAGTTCAGACAACGGCGGAATATATGAGCAAGTTATGTATATAAAGATACCAGGAAGCGATAACTTTACACAAATAAATTCAATGGTATTGAATTCATCAAAAAATAACTGCTCAGACGGGAGGTTTGAATCAACTCCAATTAAGACTCCACCTCCCCGTCTAGAGGGACGGTCATACCTATATATTGTGTACTTACCTGGAAAAACTTCGGAGCTAAAGATCTCCGGCTTTAACCAGGTTTCTGTGAACACAATAATATGAGATGCAAAGGAAAGGCTATCGGAATACAATTTAGTAAGTTTGCTGCGCAAACCTCTTGCATTGTGATAGGAAAGTAGGAGGTTAGAAGTTAGTTTTTTGAAATTGGTACACTGGTTTGGCCTCGACTAGGAAGTTTTACTCCCACGGGCCCCTTCTTTTTTATCTTAGCCTCGAACTCTTTTACAACCATATTATCCGGCCAAAAGTCGCCCGAGCATATGGCTTCAAAAAGCTCGTTAGGGACAGTTATCTTGAAAGATGAAATGTCTCTAGCATAAGAAAACTTAAACTTTTCCACCTTTACACTATTACAATCGGCTTTAGTTTTGTCTTGTATATAAGACAATACATCAGAAGATGTTTGATCAGGGGAAAGCCGAGAAACGAAAATTTGTTTCTTGAGTGGAACCACTAAAAGGGATTTTGGTGGAGCAGACAATGCTTCTGCCAAACCAACTTGAGCCGGTTGTCCGGACTCAGTAGTCCCTTGTGGAGGAGATGCTATATTCTGAGAGATAGGTGGATCCACTAATTGTGAAACCACTACGGACAAATCGGAATTCTTAGAAGTCCCTGGTTGCATGCATTCTGAAACGGATTGTTCGGATACCGAATCTTTTTTAGCTGCCGATCTTAGCAACATTTGAGGGTTTGCTGAAATCGGCACTTGATCCGCCGGAATGCTCTGTTGTTCTTTTGATTTCGGTTGCAGGGTGTTCCCCTTTTGCTCCTTACCACCAGCGGCCTTTTTGCGCTTAGGGGACTCTTCTAATAGCTTACGACTATTAAACTGCGAGTCCAGCGCAGAGGAGATCATCAGCTCGGCGAAAACTATCTCTAGCAACACCGAAACAGCTAATCAGCCCCATCAGGCCGCCTTTAGTTTGGCGCATGAACGATTTCATCTCGTTCGCAACCTCGACACAAGCATCACAACAAAACTGCAAATTGGGCCCCTTCGATAGGTCATCACTTGTCCGGCCAGTAAAACCGGCGCACTTGGTGTGCACCATATTTTCACACAGCCAGCAAGTCATATTCGACTGGTCAGCCCTGATTACGAGGCTGCATTTCTTGCAGAAGCAGACTAAATTTTTATTATTCATTGTATTTATTGGGACCACTGTACCAAGAAAGCGAATTGAAATTTATAAGCGAGCAGTTATAAGTACCGCAAGAGCGCAGAAACTGCACGCTTAGAACTTTCAAAGCAAAGAGAGCAAGAGAGCGGGAGCGTAACTAAGTTAAAGTGCATGCACAAAAGAGAAACCGTGGGGATAAAAGAAAAGAAAACACAGATAAGAATTACGAAAACTAAAACAATTTAATTAGTATTAAATACAAAGTGCACTCGCGAAGCGAACGGAGTTTAAATTTATGTTTAAATAACACGGAAGAATATTAAAATTGTTTTGATAAAACCCACCGATGGGAATAAACGAAAACAAAATACAAAATTCGAAGCGCAGAAAAAAAACACGACCGTTCACTTTGAAAGTCAGAGACGATTTATTGAGAGCATTGACTTGATCTTGTACATTAGACCTTGTAGCCAAACTCTATCAAATGCTTGAGAGACGTCTAAAAATATGGCAGCACAGTACTCTCGTTTTTCGAACACGTTCCGAATTTCTGATGTTATCCGGTTGACCTGCTTAATGGTTCCGTACTTTTCTCGGAACCCAAATTGATGTGACGGAATTCCTTCCTGGATTCTTAGGTATGTGTTTATCTGAGTCAATACGCATTTTTCAAAGAGTTTAGATAAGCATGAAAGTAGGCTTATCGGTCTATACTACGTGGGAATTGTGTGGTCTTTTCCCGGCATTGCTATTATTATTATAATCGACTTTTCCCATCTCACTGGAAAGTGGCCAAGTTTTGCGATGGTATTAAAAAGCTGGGTGATAGTGCAAACGGCGCAATATGGGAGCTCAATTATCATTTTGGGAGTTATGAGGTCGCAACCCGGGGATTTATTCGGATTCAACTGATTTTTGATGATGTTAACGATTTCGTTTGGGCGAAACTCAATTGGCACATGTTGAAGCTGAGGCTCATATGGTGAAGTCGGCAAAGTGAACGCACTAGTGGCAGGATTTGGTTGGAAGACATTTTTAAGGTGGTTGGCAAACGTTCTGGCTCTGTCTGCATCGCTGCGCGCACAGCCGCCTGTGGGATTTCTAATAGGCATCACGAGCTGTTCTATTTGTAGAGTTGTCTTCTTTGCTTTGTGTACTTGTAGTTTGGCGTGTTGAAACTCGAGCTGCAGAGACGAGTACAGACTCTAGTGTATTAACAAATCTGTCTACGTTGGCTTCATCGTTAAGATGAGGACTTAGCTCAATGTGTGAGCTAATGTATTTCTTGTACTTAACCCAATTGGTTTTCTGTGATGTCAATTTGTACGATTACTCCATTGCGCCTGGATGTCGGTGTAAAATAAACAGGACAGCCGAGTGATGAGATGAAAGATCCGAGAGGCATTCGGCGCTTATCAGATTTTTAGGAATGTTTTTGGTAATTGCAAAGTCTATTAAATCGGGTTTTTTCTTTAGGTCTGCAGGCCAGTATGTTGGTCTGCCAGGAGAAACATAGTCCAGCTTGTTCTTGGCTTTTATAACTGCATTATAGGGCTGTTTTCCTTTTGGAGTCAGGAGACGTGATCCCCAGTGTGTATGCTTGGCATTGTAGTCCCCTGCTGCTATGAAGTGGTCTCCTAGTGAGTTGAAAAACTGCATAAACTCATCTTCAGCTATAATAAAGCGAGGGGGGCAGTAAGGATAGAGTAGATATCCTTAGGGAAGTCATTATTTGGATTGTTGTGAAATCACCATTTGAATCAATAGATTCGCATTAAATCTTTCATAGTTGTGCTTATAAACGACATAAACTCCGTAAGGCTTTGTTGCAGGCTGTATATCATATCTTCAAAGTTGCTTTTTGACTGCTCAGGGAATTGTTGCTATTGAGCCGTGTTTGGTTCTTGGTATGTTGATTGCAGAAGTGAACTTTTTGAAACAGGGTTAGCCAGTCCTGATTTTAAAGCGCTTGCGTAAGTCACATTTTTATCAGAGTTTATGGGTCCTAGTGAGGATCTCTGCGGTCGAGAAGAACACTTTAGGGTTTGATCTGGAAGCTGTTATCTGTTTATTTTGGGTGCGGGCGGCAGTTCCTCTCTGGTGGATGCGACTTTTCAGCTCCTTATAAACAGGGCAGCCTCTGTAGTTAGCAGTGTGATTGCCACCGCAGTTGCCGCACTTTTTCGAGTTGCAGTCATCTTTTCTCGCTGGGCAGTGTGCGGAGTCATGAAGATCTCCACAAACTACACACACCGGGCGCAGTTTACAGTATGACCTTGTATTGCCATATTCTTGGCAGTTCGCACATTGTACCGGGCCATTGCGTTTGTGCGGTTCCTCTACTGTAATGGGGTGCACTTCGCATTTCTTTATGGGCTTATTTTCTGGTTCGAGCTCAACCTTAAAGAGTGGCTGCGGCTTTCTAAACCTGTTAAGGAGGTTGAAGACTGTCTTAGCGTTAAATTCCTTTCTCTTGAAGCGCCTTTGTTATCTCTGCAGGCGGTACGTCGGACTCTATGCCCTTAAGTACGACTTGCAGATCCTTGCTACTTTTTAGCTGATATGTGTAAAAGTTCTTTTTATTCTCGGTAAGATATTTCGATAATACTCTGTAATTGTCTTCGGACTTCATTTGAACCTTTGTCTCTTGGATGTTGCCCTTTAGTAGAGGTATTATGTGGAAGTTATCCTTTCCAATAAGCTCGATCATTTTGTTGACGAGAACATTGGAACTTTTTTCTCAAATATAAATAGGCGGGGGTTTTGGCTTCCTTTTCCCGACTTCATTAGATTCGGCCGCCTCAACGTCATAGGCGTCTTCCAAGATTTTAAATCGGTTTGAGTTCATGGGCGTTTCTATTCCAGCTAGGCTGGCATTGTTAAGGGTTATTTTGCGTTGGGAATTTAGAGGGCTCAGCTTCCTTTTGATTTGGATGTAGCGATCCATACCAGTCTGCACAGCCGACTTAGCACATTCATTGTTTTTGTTCTGTTTTTCGGGCAGCGCAATGGCAGACGTAGTAATATTTGCACTGCTAGCTGATGATGTCATTAAACGCGCAGTCGATACGGTTGTAGTTGTTGTTGTAGTTACAGTTGACGTTGTTAAAGAAATTGCGGTGCTAGTTACTGCTGATGAGCTTAGGTTATTGCATACCTGCATTGGAGCGCATTCAGCGCTCTTTGGCAGCAGAGACGTCGATGTTAGCGAGGGGGAGCAAGAACGCGCTCTCCCGTTCGCTAGGTTTAAGAATTCGGTCAAGTTGGGGGTAATTTCCCGCGCTTGATCAAAGATTGCATTATTTTGGGTTGCTTTAAAAGAGAAGTAAGCGTTATTTCTTTGTACTGAGAGCCATCTCTCGTCTTGCTCACGTTGACGTTGTGTGCGAACGTCGTTCAGACTCATTGAATCCGTGGTAAAGTTAATTAGAGTTTTAAGTGTTAAGTTTTATATCAATTAAATGACTAATCAATATAAACATTCGCGATTTCATCGCAGAAAGCTTCTTTTCGCGTTTTAGTAGATTTATTAAAATGGTCACTGCACTTTTGTGATTTTATTGAATACTTTTTCCCAGAGCACAATAAATACACGTCTGCATGCGACGACAATTGATTTAAGAAAAAAATACGGTTTTTTAGTACTGATTCAATACGACCAATATGTATCCGTATTGTGGACTCCAGACGGGAGACCTATACTCCAGAATCGGCCGGACTAGCGAAATAAATAAAGTTTTAGTGACATAAGGATCATCGAATTTTTTGACCATCTCATTTTAATAATTCTAAGCTTTATTAACCATAAATTATGTGAATAGAAAATTTTAGTTTAGGGTCCAAAAGAACGCCAAGATCGTTTACAAGAGTTATTCTATCCAAAGAACTGCCACTTAACGAGTAAGTCGCGTATATCGGCTAGACCCGATAAAAAGTCATCAGCTGGTACTTAAATCCGTTTAAATTTAAATGTCCTTATACTGCCGACACAACTTAACATCATCTACGTACATAAGTACTCGAGAATTACTTATAATTGAGGGAAGATAGTTAATATATAATGTAAAAAGTAGCGGACCCAGATGGCTCCCTTGTTGGACACCGGAGAGTTTTAGAAATTGAATTTTTAACAAGAAAGGAAAGCTAAATTCGGGCGGAGCCGAATATTCTGTAAATTATATTCTCCAAAATTATTCATATGATGCATTCTAATATATCTTTCAGCCTCTTTTATAATGCAAAGGAGTGACAGTAACGGTCATAAAAAATACTTAGCTTACATGCTTAAGTTTACAGCCCTTTACTTTTTAGATAACAGAGACATTTTTTCAAAGAAATCCATGGGACTATTCCATTATAACCTGGTAAGCAGGTTTGGCAAACCCTTAATTGGGTCAATGAGCATGAATTGTGCGAAGGACCTGAATTGCGCAACCGGTAACGCAGGTATGAGTGCAATTTATGGAGTGGCTTTGCAACTGTACAATATCAGGTATAACCTTTTTTGATGGTTGAATCGGAAAAAATAGCATTACAAATTAGGACATAAATTGCACAACAGGTAGCCAGGTACATAAAAAATGAATTTTCATGGTCGTTTTGAAAAAGGTCACACTAGAGAACCTTAAAAGGGTCATGGAATAATATATTTTTTTATTTGGGATATTACCTAACTTGACTGTATATTCAGAAATCTTATAATTCGTATATCCGTCGATGCCAATAGTGAAAAGTAGCGAAAGGGTTCGCAACCTTGAACGGATTTGCGACGCACAAGCGCATTTAACTCGTCGGGAGGACTCTGAGGATGCAAATTAGAATTATATGTGAGTTGTACTTTCCGTGGTACGCAGCGGTCAGACTCCTTAGGAATAGGTTGGTGGTAAGGGATGGCCGGTTGGCCGGTGATCCAGAATTTAGGGAGATTACGTTGGAAGGGTGACTGCCCTTCTTACCTGCTAGCCTAGAGACTCAGACAGTATTTTAAGTGATAAGAATTTAACGGCTGATAGGCCAAGATAATTTTCAATCTGACTTAGACGGAAAATCAAAATTAAACCCCTCTAATTAATTTTTGACTACTTTTTCATTCCATTAATTATTTGTTTTTTAGTAAGAAGTTTACCCAACTCGGATCAAGTGTGCTCTGACTTAGACGGAAAATTAAACCATATTTGGAGTAAAATTAAAGACCTCTTATAAATTTTTGACTACTTTTTCATTCTATTTAGTATTTGTTTTTTAGTGACAAGTTTACCCAACTCGAGGTCAAGTTTGCTCTGATTTAGGTGCATTTTTCGTTAATCACTCATCGGTAAGCCGAAGTTTGTATACCCTTTCAGTTATTACAAAACGACTACATCTCGATTTCTATGGCTACATATTATTATAAACAATAGAGCTATGTCGATTTCGTGGTGCAGTTTGCCACCGTTTCTATGGCAGCTATTAGATATAGTTGTCCGATTTTGACAGAACTAATTGCGTAATTCTGATATAGTAAATAATAACTATATCTCAAAAGAATATCTTCAAAAATATTTGTTCCTATTTTTTTGTTATTTTTTTTTGTTCGGAGTCCCACGGCATAGTTAGATCTGCAATGATTTAATATTAGGGGAATATAATTTCTAGTTAGTTAGTTTCATACCAAGTCGGGACTGTTAATCTCACCACGTATAAAGTTATAAATAAAGACAGTACCAAGCATCATTCTACGGTTGGCTAGGGAGGGTGAATTAATCAGCAGTAGTCTACTTGAATAAGAAGGTAAGTTAAGATTTGCATCCCAGTTTAGGCGCCGTAAAGCAAAAAGAATAAAGTTTTTTGTACTGATTCAATACGACCAATATTTATTCCGTATTGCTTTTATTTATTGAATCTTCTCTTAATTTTGAGACTAACAATAAGTTTACGAATCTTAACATTAAAATTTAACTAACAGTATAATAAGACTGCATTCTGGTTGCGCGTCCCTTAAGTCATTGCGACGAAGGCGTGATTGGTTGATCAACCTTGTAAGACCTGTCGCCAGGTGGTTAGGGTGCAACGATAGCTTGGTAAAGTACTTTTCCTTCTGTTCTGCGATCACTTCTTTGACTGGTAGAATGTTTAAGTCGCGATGTATATTTTCGTTGCGAACGTACCACGGTGCCCCGGTGATTGTTCTCAAGATCTTCGACTGAGCTCCCTGGACTATGTCAATATTGCTATTGCTGGCATTCCCCCATAACTGACAGTCGTACATCCATACAGGTTTTAGTACCGAGTTATAAAGCAGAACTTTATATTCAAGACTAAGGGGAGACCGAGCGTTGATAAGCCAATGAAGGCTACTGGCTTTTAGCTTTAGGTGTGTTCTTTTGGCTTCAATGTGCCGGCGCCATGTGTCGAGATGTACTCCTAGATATGTCACTTCGTTTGCTTGCGGGAATAGAGTATGGTTTAACATGAGCGGAGGGCTGTTTTACCTGTTCAGGGTGAACGTAACGTGCTTGCATTTTTGTTCGTTCACTTTAATTCGCCAATCTGATAGCCACTTTTCAACATCGACCAGATGAAGAGCTAGCTGGGCAGTTGCTTGCATCGGGCATTTTGAGCAGCTGAGAATGGCTGTATCATCAGCAAACGTAGATGTTGTTAGTCGTGTGCTTGTTGGGATGTCTACTGTGTAGAGGACATATAATGTTGGCCCAAGCATGCTTCCTTGAGGAACTCCAGCTCCAATAGTGAAATCGTCAGCTATAGCAGTATTGCATCTCACAGCAAATTTTCTGTCGTAGAGGTAAGACGCTAAAAGCTTATGGGTGTTGTAGGGGAGCATTGACTTGATCTCGTACATTAGACCTTATAGCCAAACTCTATCAAATGCTTGAGAGATGTCTAAAAATATAGCAGCACAGTACTCTCGTTTTTCGAACGCGTTCCGAATTTCTGATGTATTCCGGTTGACCTGCTCAATGGTTCCGTACTTTTCTCGGAACCCAAATTGATGTGACGGGATTCCTTCCTGGATTCTTAGGTATGTGTTTATCTGAGTCAATACGCATTTTTCAAAGAGTTTAGATAAGCATGAAAGTAGACTTATAGGTCTATACGACGTGGGAATTGTGTGGTCTTTTCCCGGCATTGCTATTATTATTATAATCGACTTTTCCCATCTCACTGGAAAGTGGCCAAGTTTTGCGATGGTATTAAAAAGCTGGGTGATAGTGCAAACGGCGCAATATGGGAGCTCAATTATCAATTATCAATTATTTTGGGAGTTATGAGGTCGCAGCCCGGGGATTTATTCGGATTCAACTGATTTTTGATGGTGTTAACGATTTCGTTTGGGCGAAACTCAATTGGCACATGTTGAAGCTGAGGCTCATATGGTGAAGTCGGCAAAGTGAACGCACTAGTGGCAGGATTTGGTTGGAAGACAATTTTAAGGTGGTTGGCAAACGTTCTGGCTCTGTCTGCATCGCTGCGCGCCCAGCCGCCTGTGGGATTTCTAATAGGCATCACGAGCTGTTCTATTTGTAGAGTTGTCTTCTTTTGGTTGCTTTGTGTACTTGTAGTTTGGCGTGTTGAAACTCGAGCTGCAGGGACGAGTACAGACTCTAGTGTATTAACAAATCTGTCTACGTTGGCTTCATCGTTAAGATGAGGACTTAGCTCAATGTGTGAGCTAATGTATTTTTTTGTACTTAACCCAATTGGTTTTCTGTGATGTCAATTTGTACGATTACTCCATTGCGCCTGGATGTCGGTGTAAAATAAACAGGACAGCCGAGTGATCAGATGAAAGATCCGAGAGGCATTCGGCGCTTATCAGATTTTTAGGAATGTTTTTGGTAATTGCAAAGTCTATTAAATGGGGTTGTTTCTTTAGGTCTGCAGGCCAGTATGTTGGTCTGCTAGGAGAAACATAGTCCAGCTTGTTCTTGGCTTTTATAACTCCTTTTGGAGTCAGGAGACGTGATCCCCAGTGTGTGTGCTTGGCATTGTAGTCCCCTGCTGCTATGAAGTGGTCTCCTAGTGAGTTGAAAAACTGCATAAACTCATCTTCAGCTATAATAAAGCGAGGGGGGCAGTAAGGATAGAGTAGATATCCTTAGGGAAGTCATTATTTGGATTGTTGTGAAACCAGCATTTGAATCAATTGATTCGCATTAAATCTTGCATAGTTGTGCGCATAAACGACATAAACGACATTTGTTGCAGGCTGTATATCATATCTTCAAAGTTTCTTTTTGACTGCTCAGGGAATTGTTGCTATTGAGCAGTGTTTGGTTCTTGGTATGTTGATTGCAGAAGTGAACTTTTTGAAACAGGGTTAGCCAGTCCTGATTTTAAAGCGCTTGCGTAAGTCACATTTTTATCAGAGTTTATGGGTCCCAGTGAGGATCTGGCTGCAGTCGAGAAGAAGACTTCAGGGTTGTTCTGGAAGCTGTTATCTGTTTATTTTGGGTGCGGGCGGCAGTTCCTCTCTGGTGGATGCGACTTTTCAGCTCCTTATAAACAGGGCAGCCTCTGTAGTTAGCCGTGTGATTGCCACCGCAGTTGCCGCACTTTTTCGAGTTGCAGTCATCTTTTCTCGCTGGGCAGCGTGCGGAGTCATGAAGATCTCCACAAACTACACACACCGGGCGCAGTATACAGTATGACCTTGTATTGCCATATTCTTGGCAGTTCGCACATTGTACCGGGCCATTGCGTTTGTGCGGAACCTCTACTGTAATGGGGTGCACATCGTATTTCTTAATGGGCTTATTTTCTGGTTCGAGCTCAACCTTAAAGAGTGGCTGCGGCTTTCTATACCTGTTAAGGAGCTTGAAGACTGTCTTAGCGTTAAATCCCTTCTCTTCAAGCGCCTTTGTTATCTCTGCAGGCGTTACGTCGGACTCTATGCCCATAAGTACGACTTTTTAGCTGATATGTGTAAAAGTTCTTTTTATTCTCGGTAAGATATTTCGATAATACTCTGTAATTGTCTTCGGACTTCATTTGAACCTTTGTCTCATGGATGTTGCCCTTTAGTAGAGGTATTATGTGGAAGTTATTCTTTCCAATAAGCTCGATCATTTTGTTGACGAGAACATTGGAACTTTTTCTCGAATATAAATAGGCGGGGGTTTTGGCTTCCTTTTCCCGACTTCATTAGATTCGGCCGCCTCAACGTCATAGGCGTCTTCCAAGATTTAAAATCGGTTTGAGTTCATGGGCGTTTCTATTCCAGCTAGGCTGCCATTGTTAAGGGTTATTTTGCGTTGGGAATTTAGACGGCTCAGCTTCCTTTTTGATTTGGATGTTGCGATCCATACCAGTCTGCACAGCCGGCTTAGCACATTCATTGTTTTTGTTCTGTTTTTCGGGCAGCGCAACGGCAGACGTAGTAATATTTGCACTGCTAGCTGATGATGTTATTAAACGCGCAGTCGATACGGTTGTAGTTGTTGTTGTAGTTACGGTTGACGTTGTTAAAGAAATTGCGGTGCTAGTTACTGCTGATGAGCTTAGGTTATTGCATACCTGCATTGGAGCGCATTCAGCGCTCTTTGGCAGCAGAGACGTCGATGTTAGCGAGGGGGAGCAAGAACGCGCTCTCCCGTTCGCTAGGTTTAAGAATTCGGTCAAGTTGGGGGTAATTGCCCGCGCTTGATCAAAGCTTGCATTATTTTCGGTTGCTTTAAAAGAGAAGTACGCGTTATTTCTTTGTACTGAGAGCCATCTTTCGTCTTGCTCACGTTGACGTTGTCGGCGAACGTCGTTCAGACTCATTGAATCCGTGCTAAAGTTAATTAGAGTTTTAAATGACTAATCAATATAAACATTCGCGATTTCATCGCAGAAAGCGTCTTTTCGCGTTATAGTAGATTTATTAAAATGGTCACTGCACTTTTGTGATTTTATTGAATACTTTTTCCCAGAGCACAATAAATACACGTCTGCATGCGACGACAATTGATTACAAAAAAAAAAATACGGTTTTTTAGTACTGATTCAATACGACCAATATGTATTCCGTATTGTGGACTCCAGACGGGAGACCTATACTCCAGAATCGGACGGACTAGCGAAATAAATACAGTTTTAGTGACATAAGGATCATCGAATTTTTTGACCATCTCATTTTAATAATTCCAAGCACTCCTTTGGCTTTATTAACCATGGACCAAGATCGTTTACAAGAGTTATTCTATCCAAAGAACTGCCACTTAACGAGTAAGTCGCGTATATCGGCTAGACCCGATAAAAAGTCATCAGCTGGCACTTAAATCCGTTTAAATTTAAATGTCCTTATACTGCCGACACAACTTAACATCATCTACGTACATAAGTACACGAGAATTACTTATAATTGAGGGAAGATGGTTAATATATAATGTAAAAAGTAGCGGACCCAGATGGCTCCCTTGTTGGACACCGGAGAGTTTAAGAAATTGAATTTTTAACAAGAAAAGAAAGCTGAATTCAGGCGGAGCCGAATATTTTGTAAATTATATGTGCAACCTTGCACGGATTTGGGACGCATAAGCGCATTTAACTCGTCGGGAGGACTCTGACGATGCAAATTAGAATTATATGTGAGTTTTAATTTCCGTGGTACGCCTGCTGATGCCGGAGGGTCCCACGCAGCGGTCAGACTCCTTAGGAATAGGTTGGTGGTAAGGGAAGGCCGGTTGGCCGGTGATCCTTTAATCCAGAATTTAGGGAGATGGGTAGTGTTTGCCGGCTATGCACGAGCTTCCTGCCAGGCGCTGTGTCAGCAATCTGTCCGGAGCGAGCCTTCGGACGATTGGTCATTGCCGTCGCCCGGTTAACTTACTTAACTACTCCCCCTCAGAATTAAGGCCGCCCTCGGCCGACCCTATTTGGGCAATCACCTCCCTTAGTTGGGCCGTAGATCTCCTGGCCTGGGTGACTCGCCGATAAGTGAGGCAGATGCAGAACTGGTGTGAACTATAGCCGTTGATATCTTCCCCGAATTTCTTAATATGTTCCAGGTTACGTTCACTCAAGCGGTGAAGGTATGGAAGGCTGAGTATGTTGTGCTCCAGGGTGATGTCCGCATCATGATCATCCGCATTTGGTCACCCTGCAACTACTTTCAACTCTGTTCCCAGGAAATCTAAGCTCCTAGCTACTCTATGGTGGATGCTCAACGAGTCGAGTCGGTCGCGCATATGAGCGACGTCGACGACCTAGACTTTCTGCATATGTGATTGGGGGAACATGTTGGTCATGCCATTAGTTTCCTCTACCACGCGCCTATATTCCGATAGATTTGCAGTGTGTCTTACGATTGCATATTCCTCCCACACTAAAATCTGACCATCTACGAGTAGTCCGTGACGTGTACCGACGTCATGGTCAAAAGGAAGAGCAGGGGTATGGATGTTAGCCTGTAATTTGGATAAATTGTTATGTCTGTTCTAAATGGGGTAGCCCACAACCAAAGTATAAAGAATAATATTTACTAAGAATAAAAGCGGTCAAAAAACGTATGCCAAGTAGGTAGTGGTGAGAGTAATAAAAACAAGAAAGGAAAGCTAACTTCGGGCGGAGCCGAAGTTGATATACCCTTGCAGAATATTCTGTAAATAATATTCTCCAAAATTATTCATATGATGCATTCTTAATACTCATAAAAATCCCAACTACCTAACTTTAAAAACACCAAAGTTTTGGCATTTTCAATCGTTCAGTTATATGGCAGCTATAGGATATAGTCGGCCGATCCCTATAAAATTTTGTAAGTCGGATTGATTGACCAAATATAAAACCCATAGAAAATCCCAACTTTCTAACTTTAAAACAAGAGAGAACGCTATAGTCGGGTGCCCCGACTATCAGATACCCGTTACTCAGGTAAAGGTAGTGCGAGGGAGATGGAGATAGAAACTTTGATCACGCATAACTTTTTAACGAATGGTCCGATTTGAAAAATTTATGTGTTTATCTGAGTCAATACGCATTTTTCAAAGAGTTTAGATAAGCATGAAAGTAGACTTATAGGTCTATACGACGTGGGAATTGTGTGGTCTTTTCCCGGCATTGCTATTATTATTATAATCGACTTTTTCCATCTCACTGGAAAGTGGCCAAGTTTTGCGATGGTATTAAAAAGCTGGGTGATAGTGCAAACGGCGCAATATGGGAGCTCAATTATCAATTATCAATTATTTTGGGAGTTATGAGGTCGCAGCCCGGGGATTTATTCGGATTCAACTGATTTTTGATGGTGTTAACGATTTCGTTTGGGCGAAACTCAATTGGCACATGTTGAAGCTGAGGCTCATATGGTGAAGTCGGCAAAGTGAACGCACTAGTGGCAGGATTTGGTTGGAAGACAATTTTAAGGTGGTTGGCAAACGTTCTGGCTCTGTCTGCATCGCTGCGCGCCCAGCCGCCTGTGGGATTTCTAATAGGCATCACGAGCTGTTCTATTTGTAGAGTTGTCTTCTTTTGGTTGCTTTGTGTACTTGTAGTTTGGCGTGTTGAAACTCGAGCTGCAGGGACGAGTACAGACTCTAGTGTATTAACAAATCTGTCTACGTTGGCTTCATCGTTAAGATGAGGACTTAGCTCAATGTGTGAGCTAATGTATTTTTTGTACTTAACCCAATTGGTTTTCTGTGATGTCAATTTGTACGATTACTCCATTGCGCCTGGATGTCGGTGTAGAATAAACAGGACAGCCGAGTGATCAGATGAAAGATCCGAGAGGCATTCGGCGCTTATCAGATTTTTAGGAATGTTTTTGGTAATTGCAAAGTCTATTAAATGGGGTTGTTTCTTTAGGTCTGCAGGCCAGTATGTTGGTCTGCTAGGAGAAACATAGTCCAGCTTGTTCTTGGCTTTTATAACTCCTTTTGGAGTCAGGAGACGTGATCCCCAGTGTGTGTGCTTGGCATTGTAGTCCCCTGCTGCTATGAAGTGGTCTCCTAGTGAGTTGAAAAACTGCATAAACTCATCTTCAGCTATAATAAAGCGAGGGGGGCAGTAAGGATAGAGTAGATATCCTTAGGGAAGTCATTATTTGGATTGTTGTGAAACCAGCATTTGAATCAATTGATTCGCATTAAATCTTGCATAGTTGTGCGCATAAACGACATAAACGACATTTGTTGCAGGCTGTATATCATATCTTCAAAGTTTCTTTTTGACTGCTCAGGGAATTGTTGCTATTGAGCAGTGTTTGGTTCTTGGTATGTTGATTGCAGAAGTGAACTTTTTGAAACAGGGTTAGCCAGTCCTGATTTTAAAGCGCTTGCGTAAGTCACATTTTTATCAGAGTTTATGGGTCCCAGTGAGGATCTGGCTGCAGTCGAGAAGAAGACTTCAGGGTTGTTCTGGAAGCTGTTATCTGTTTATTTTGGGTGCGGGCGGCAGTTCCTCTCTGGTGGATGCGACTTTTCAGCTCCTTATAAACAGGGCAGCCTCTGTAGTTAGCCGTGTGATTGCCACCGCAGTTGCCGCACTTTTTCGAGTTGCAGTCATCTTTTCTCGCTGGGCAGCGTGCGGAGTCATGAAGATCTCCACAAACTACACACACCGGGCGCAGTATACAGTATGACCTTGTATTGCCATATTCTTGGCAGTTCGCACATTGTACCGGGCCATTGCGTTTGTGCGGTTCCTCTACTGTAATGGGGCTTATTTTCTGGTTCGAGCTCAACCTTAAAGAGTGGCTGCGGCTTTCTATACCTGTTAAGGAGCTTGAAGACTGTCTTAGCGTTAAATCCCTTCTCTTCAAGCGCCTTTGTTATCTCTGCAGGCGTTACGTCGGACTCTATGCCCATAAGTACGACTTTTTAGCTGATATGTGTAAAAGTTCTTTTTATTCTCGGTAAGATATTTCGATAATACTCTGTAATTGTCTTCGGACTTCATTTGAACCTTTGTCTCATGGATGTTGCCCTTTAGTAGAGGTATTATGTGGAAGTTATTCTTTCCAATAAGCTCGATCATTTTGTTGACGAGAACATTGGAACTTTTTTCTCGAATATAAATAGGCGGGGGTTTTGGCTTCCTTTTCCCGACTTCATTAGATTCGGCCGCCTCAACGTCATAGGCGTCTTCCAAGATTTAAAATCGGTTTGAGTTCATGGGCGTTTCTATTCCAGCTAGGCTGCCATTGTTAAGGGTTATTTTGCGTTGGGAATTTAGACGGCTCAGCTTCCTTTTGATTTGGATGTTGCGATCCATACCAGTCTGCACAGCCGGCTTAGCACATTCATTGTTTTTGTTCTGTTTTTCGGGCAGCGCAACGGCAGACGTAGTAATATTTGCACTGCTAGCTGATGATGTTATTAAACGCGCAGTCGATACGGTTGTAGTTGTTGTTGTAGTTACGGTTGACGTTGTTAAAGAAATTGCGGTGCTAGTTACTGCTGATAAGCTTAGGTTATTGCATACCTGCATTGGAGCGCATTCAGCGCTCTTTGGCAGCAGAGACGTCGATGTTAGCGAGGGGGAGCAAGAACGCGCTCTCCCGTTCGCTAGGTTTAAGAATTCGGTCAAGTTGGGGGTAATTGCCCGCGCTTGATCAAAGCTTGCATTATTTTCGGTTGCTTTAAAAGAGAAGTACGCGTTATTTCTTTGTACTGAGAGCCATCTTTCGTCTTGCTCACGTTGACGTTGTCGGCGAACGTCGTTCAGACTCATTGAATCCGTGCTAAAGTTAATTAGAGTTTTAAATGACTAATCAATATAAACATTCGCGATTTCATCGCAGAAAGCGTCTTTTCGCGTTATAGTAGATTTATTAAAATGGTCACTGCACTTTTGTGATTTTATTGAATACTTTTCCCAGAGCACAATAAATACACGTCTGCATGCGACGACAATTGATTACAAAAAAAAATACGGTTTTTTAGTACTGATTCAATACGACCAATATGTATTCCGTATTGTGGACTCCAGACGGGAGACCTATACTCCAGAATCGGACGGACTAGCGAAATAAATACAGTTTTAGTGACATAAGGATCATCGAATTTTTTGACCATCTCATTTTAATAATTCCAAGCACTCCTTTGGCTTTATTAACCATGGACCAAATGTGAATAGAAAAATTTAGTTTAGAGTCCAAAAGAACGCCAAGATCGTTTACAAGAGTTATTCTATCCAAAGAACTGCCACTTAACGAGTAAGTCGCGTATATCGGCTAGACCCGATAAAAAGTCATCAGCTGGCACTTAAATCCGTTTAAATTTAAATGTCCTTATACTGCCGACACAACTTAACATCATCTACGTACATAAGTACACGAGAATTACTTATAATTGAGGGAAGATAGTTAATATATAATGTAAAAAGTAGCGGACCCAGATGGCTCCCTTGTTGGACACCGGAGAGTTTAAGAAATTGAATTTTTAACAAGAAAAGAAAGCTGAATTCAGGCGGAGCCGAATATTTTGTAAATTATATGTGCAACCTTGCACGGATTTGGGACGCACAAGCGCATTTAACTCGTCGGGAGGACTCTGACGATGCAAATTAGAATTATATGTGAGTTTTAATTTCCGTGGTACGCCTGCTGATGCCGGAGGGTCCCACGCAGCGGTCAGACTCCTTAGGAATAGGTTGGTGGTAAGGGAAGGCCGGTTGGCCGGTGATCCTCTAATCCAGAATTTAGGGAGATGGGTAGTGTTTGCCGGCTATGCACGAGCTTCCTGCCAGGCGCTGTGTCAGCAATCTGTCCGGAGCGAGCCTTCGGACGATTGGTCATTGCCGTCGCCCGGTTAACTTACTTAACTACTCCCCCTCAGAATTAAGGCCGCCCTCGGCCGACCCTATTTGGGCAATCACCCCCCTTAGTTGGGCCGCAGATCTCCTGGCCTGGGTGACTCGCCGATAAGTGAGGCAGATGCAGAACTGGTGTGAACTATAGCCGTTGATATCTTCCCCGAATTTCTTAATATGTTCCAGGTTACGTTCACTCAAGCGGTGAAGGTATGGAAGGCTGAGTATGTTGTGCTCCAGGGTGATGTCCGCATCATGATCATCCGCATTTGGTCACCCTGCAACTACTTTCAACTCTGTTCCCAGGAAATCTAAGCTCCTAGCTACTCTATGGTGGATGCTCAACGAGTCGAGTCGGTCGCGCATATGAGCGACGTCGACGACCTAGACTTTCTGCATATGTGATTGGGGGAACATGTTGGTCATGCCATTAGTTTCCTCTACCACGCGCCTATATTCCGATAGATTTGCAGTGTGTCTTACGATTGCATATTCCTCCCACACTAAAATCTGACCATCTACGAGTAGTCCGTGACGTGTACCGACGTCATGGTCAAAAGGAAGAGCAGGGGTATGGATGTTAGCCTGTAATTTGGATAAATTGTTATGTCTGTTCTAAATGGGGTAGCCCACAACCAAAGTATAAAGAATAATATTTACTAAGAATAAAAGCGGTCAAAAAACGTATGCCAAGTAGGTAGTGGTGAGAGTAATAAAAACAAGAAAGGAAAGCTAACTTCGGGCGGAGCCGAAGTTGATATACCCTTGCAGAATATTCTGTAAATAATATTCTCCAAAATTATTCATATGATGCATTCTTAATACTCATAAAAATCCCAACTACCTAACTTTAAAAACACCAAAGTTTTGGCATTTTCAATCGTTCAGTTATATGGCAGCTATAGGATATAGTCGGCCGATCCCTATAAAATTTTGTAAGTCGGATTGATTGGCCAAATATAAAACCCATAGAAAATCCCAACTTTCTAACTTTAAAACAAGAGAGAACGCTATAGTCGGGTGCCCCGACTATCAGATACCCGTTACTCAGGTAAAGGGAGTGCGAGGGAGATGGAGATAGAAATTTTGATCACGCATAACTTTTTAACGAATGGTCCGATTTGAAAAATTTCTTCTACATTTCGATAGGTATTAATAAACACAATAAAACTGCAATTTTACTTTTCCGAAATATTTAAATTTTTAAAATCGTATATAAGCGATTGTGGGCGTTAAAGGGGGCGTGGCACCTTTTTGAAACAAACTTGCGCTGCGTAGGAACTCCTAGAATCTGCATGCAAAATGCCAATCTACTAGCTTTTATAGTTTCCGAGATCTCAGCGTTCATACGGACAGACACACGGACAGACAGACGGACAGACGGACAGACGGACATGGCTATATCGACTCGGCTAGTGACCCTGATCAAGAATATATATACTTTATAGGGTGGGAAACGCTTCCTTCTACCTGTTACATACTTTTGCACGAATACAATATACCCTTTTACTCTACGAGTAACGGGTATAAACACCAAAGTTATGGTATTTCCTATCGTTATATGGGAGCTATAGGATATAGTCGGCCGATCCTTATGAAATTTGGTAGGTCGAATTGATTGGTCAAATAAAAAAGCCATAGAAAATCCCAACTTCCTAACTTTACAAACACTAGAGTTATGGCATTTCCTATCGTTCAGTTATATGGCAGCTATTGGATATAGTCGACCGATCCCGGCCGTTCCGACTTATATACTGCGTGCAAAGGAAAGAAGGGTGTGTGCAAAGTTTCAATTCGATATCTTTAAGACTGAGAGACTAGTTCGCGTAGAAACAGACAGACAGACAGACAGACGGACAGACGGATATGCTTATATCAACTCAGGAGGTGATCCTGATGAAGAATCTATATACTTTATAGCGTCGGAGATGTCTCCTTCACTGCGTTGCACACTTTTGACCAAAATTATAATACCGTCTGCAAGGGTATTAATATATAAATATAAAATTTTAGGATCTCTCTGGCGAGCGATGACAAGGTTGTGATTCGCCTACCTAAGGTTGTCTTTATGGACCACCCTCCCCTTAATGTGGACTGTGGTCCCCATGTCCGCTTCAACGGCTTTCTCTTCACACAGTGGTGTGAGCTTGTTGCCAAGTCTCCTGGATTTTACTAAGACTTTGTCGCCAACTTTGATAACCCTGTTCAGACGCGAAACGTTTTTCACTAATTTTGTCGCAAATGTCTCGTTGTATGTCCTCATTCTCATTTTCTATAACGTCGGCTGGTCTCTTATTGATGACCGAGTGGATCGACTTGTAATACTTGGTGGTGGCTAGCAAGATCACCTCCACGGTGTCACTTATGCCTTTATCAATCTTTAGGCATCTTGCTAGCTCGAGAAGAGTGCTGTGAAAGCCCTCCACCTGACCATTTGAGATACTGTGCAGGGGTGGCGCATTTGAAATGGCCACACCGAAATGGTCACTCAGCATAGACGAAATCGTAAGCGAATTCAGTCACTGTTCATTGTCACAGTAAATTGTCTTCGCGTTCGGGAAGAAATTCATGAGCTGTAATAAGCAGTTTTTTTAATCCTCAATTGTTGGAGGCAACCTTTTGTACCACAACAAATTTTGAGAACTTGTCTATACAGGTGGAGAAGTTTTTTTTTATCAGTGGAAAAAATGTCTACATGTAACATTTCTCCCGTTTGAGAAGGGATCGGTGTTTGAATATAATTTGAATATATTGGATAACAGTAACTTAGAAATGTTGAATCTCAGCGTTAAAACCCAATTTTTACTTGGAATTTTGCGGCAATAGATAAGAGATCTTCGAACAATCACACGTACAAAATAAGTTTGTTTCAATTTTATCTTTGTGTTTCATTCTTTACAGGCTGGAAATATAGGGAATTAGGTTCACTATTCAAGGGTGGAGGCCAAGATAATTTTCAATCTGACTTAGACTGAAAATCAAAATTTAACCCCTCTAATTAATTTTTGAATACTTTTTCATTCCATTAATTATTTGTTTTTTAGTGAGAAGTTTACCCAACTCGGATCAAGTAGGCTCTGACTTAGACGGAAAATTAAACCATATTTGTAGTAAAATTAAAGACCTCTAATAAATTTTTGACTACTTTTTCATTCCATTTAGTATGTATATGTTTTTAGAGAAAAGTTTACCCAACTCGAGTTCAAGTTTGCTCTGATTTGAGGTAAATATACAAGGCTCCGAAGTAGGTGCATATTTAGTTAATCGTAATCAGCGCTAAAATTACCTCCAATCATTTTTAGAACCAAGCTTGAAGTGGCTTTGACTATTCAATATGCAAGAAAGAGACCTAGAAAAAGAGTTTTGACAATGACTTGGTATCCTATAAACTAAACTTAACGAACTTAAATAACGACAGCCTCGATTTATTTTAATTGTAAGGGCCGTTATTTAAGATGGGGAAGTCTTCAGTCCGGCCAGGGTACTTTACAGGTAAGTTCGAAGGTTTGCAGGAATGAATAAGGCTCTGAGCTCGATTTGTTGGCACAATTGAGACTCTGCCTTTTATTAACAAATTTCGGTTTTTAAATTTATTTATAACATTTTTAAGGGACAACGACTTTCCAAACCATATAATTAGAACTTTAATTAAAAGACACCAAAACATGAAACAAAAAACAAAATGTAGAGAACCTACACAATACATGACCGTAACATATATACCAAGACTATCAGAACGCCTTAAAAAGTCAGAATTTTACAATAAACAAAAAATAACAATAGCACACAAGCCCAACAATACCCTACATTCAATATTCAACAAGACCAAGTCCAAAATACAAATGTTTGACAAAAACAATGTTGTATATAAAATACCATGCAATGGAGATACAAATGAAAAATGTGACAGTATATATGTGGAACAACTAAATCCAAACTAAAAACCCGAATATCACAACACCGATCAGACTTCAAATTAAGACACCAAGCTAATATACAAAAAACAGCACCACTATGGCCCACTGTAAAACCAGCGGTCATTCGCCAAATTTTGAAGCAACGACTATTTTGGAACAAGAACAACATTACAAAAAACGCTTCACCATAGAAATGTTACATATAACAAACACACCCACAAGCATAAGACTAAACTACAAAACAGACGTTAAAAATTTCGCTCACATTTACAGACACTTACTTAATAACAACTAGTATTAATCTCCACGTCCGACGGTGCAGACGTGTAAAATTATGTAGGTGTAATAATTTTTTAAATCTTTGTTTTTTATTGTCTAAATTTGTGTTATTTTATGTGTTTGAATGTGCCCTGAAGAAATATATTGGAAAAAAATAAAATTTAAAAACTTTTATTTAAAACATTTTCAATTGTTGACCTCGAGCCGAAAAAACTCAAAAGAAATTTATTTATAACATTAAATAATTTCTTGTTTATTAAGAGAATTCGTAGTACACATTATTAGATTCTTGCAGTAGTGATATTGGCAATTATTTTATTGATTGCTATAAAATGTGTATTAACCACACCAATAGTTCTTTTCAAAATTTCAGTTCTAAAATTGACGATTAGTTAGCTAAATATGATTTCCATAACATCATTCATTTGTACCATTTCTTCTTCATCCGTTAACCGAAATAAATAGTGTTATAGTTATCCAATGAATACAAAAGAAGGTCTTTTATTTGTTAATTTACTTTGCGAATTAACATGTCTAACAATAAAGGAAGCACACTTCGGCAAAACGACTACATTTAGATTTATATGGCTATATTACTAAAAACAATAAAGCTATGTCGATTCTCTGCTGCAGCTTGCCACCATTTTTATGGCAGCTATTAGATTGTTGTCCGATTTTGACATAACTAAATCAGTAATTCTCATTTAGCAAATAATAACTTTATCTCATCTTCATAAATATTTGTTCTTATTTTTGGTTGTTTTTTTGCACGAAGTCCCACGGCATTGTTAGATCTGCAATGATTTAATGTTAGGGGACTATAATTTCTAGTTAGTTAGTATCTTACCAAGTCGGGACTGTCAATCTCACCATGTATAGGGTTATAAATGAAGACAGTACCAAGCTTCATTCTACGGTTGGCTAGGGAGGGTAAATTAATCAACAGTAGTGTACTTCAATTAAGATTTGCATCCCAGTTTAGGCGGCGTAAAGCAAAAAGAATAATTTTTTTTGTACTGATTCAATACGGCCAATATGTATTCCGTATTGTGGACTCCAGACGGGAGAACGCCAAGATCGTTTACAAGAGTTATTCTATCCAAAGAACTGCCACTTAACGAGTAAGTCGCGCATATCGGCTAGATCCGATAAAAAGTCATCAGCTGGCACTTAAATCCGTTTAAATTTAAATGTCCTTATACTGCCGACACAACTTAACATCATCTACGTACATAAGTACACGACAATTACTTAAAAAGTAGCAGACCCAGATGGCTCCCTCTTTGGACACCGAAGAGTTTTAGAAATTGAATTTTTAACAAAAAAGAAAAGCTAACTTCGGGCAGAGCCGAATATTCTGTAAATTATATTCTCCAAAATTATTATTATGATGCATTCTAACATATCTTTCAGCCTCTTTTATAATGCAAAGTACTTAGCTTACATGCTAAAGTTTACAGTCCTTTACTTTTTAGATAACAGAGACAATTTTTTCAAAGAAATCTACGGGATTATTCCATTATAACCTGGTAAGCAGGTTTGGCAAACCCTTAATTGGTTCAATGAACACGTGCAAGGGGCATGAATTGGGCGAAGGACCTGAATTGCGCAACCGGTAACGCAGGTATGACTGCAATTTGGCTTTGTAACTGTACAATATCAGGTATAACCTTTTTTGATGGTTAAATCGGAAAAATAGCACTACAAATTAGGACATAAATTGCACGATAGGTAGGCAGGTAAAAAATTAATTTTCATTGCCGTTTTGAAAAGGGTCAAACTAGAGGAAAATTATTTTTTATTTTTATTTGGGATATTACCTAACTTGACTGTATATTCAGAAATCCTAAAATTCGTAGATAAGTCGATGAAAAAATTTATCGAGTGACGACATTGCTGTACCAGTTAGTGAAAAGTATTTTTTCAAGAGCAAAAATTTAAAGAGAGCGGAAGTATTTTTTAACAGTGCAAAAGTGTGAGAAAGTAATTTGTATCAGTGGTAAAATTTTTTTTTTGAACATTTGCATTTTATTTATTGGATCTTCTCTGAATTGAGACTAACAATAAGTATATAGAATCATAAATTAAAAAAAACTCTGACAGTCAAGGTGACTGGCGCGAAAATTTAGGGGCTCTAATAACTATTGCTGAGCTGGAAGGTCATTGCGTTGCGAGCTGGTTTGGATGAGAAGTTAGCTTGGTGTGGTAGGACGCTTTTTGTTTTGATATTTCATCTTTTACGGGTAGAATGCCAAGATCTCTGTGGATGTTGTCGTTCCGAACATACCAAGGTGCCCCAGTGATAGTTCTCAGGATTTTTGATTGTGCTCGCTGAATAATGTCGATGTTACTGCTGCTCGCGTTTCCCCACAATTGGGAGCCGTAGGTCCAGACTGGCTTAAGCGTTGAATTGTAGAGCAGGACCTTGAAGTCCAGGCAGAGGGGGGAGCGCGCGTTTATAAGCCAATGGAGACTGTTTGATTTTAGTTTTAGGTGAATTTTCTTAGCTTCGATATGTCTCCGCCATGTAAGTCTCCTGTCTAGGTGGATGCCAAGGTACGTTACAACGTCAGCTTGTGGAAGTGGCGTGTTAATCAGGGTTAGCGGGTGGCACGTTTGTCTGTTAAGAGTAATCGTTACACACTTACTGTTACTGTTTACACTTTTGCGCATTTATTTTTATACGCCAGTCTGATAACCACCTCTCCACTACAACGAGATGATCAGCTAGTAGTGCTGTTGCCTGAGTTGGGCATTTGGACCAACTTATGATCGCGGTATCGTCTGCGAATGTAGAAGTAGTTAGCCGCTCGTTCGTGGGAATATCAGCGGTGTAGAGGAGAAAAAGAGTTGGACCAAGGGCGCTACCTTGGGGAACTCCAGCCTCTATAGCGTAGTCATCGGATGTTGTGGTGTTGCATCTCACGGCGAAGGCTCTGTTGTAAAGGTACGATTCAAGTATCCTGTGAGTGTTTCCCGGCAGGATCGTTCTGATTTTATGGATAAGGCCATCAAGCCAGACTCGGTCGAAAGCCTGTGCGACGTCAAGGAATACCACACTGCAGTATTCCCGAAGCTCGAATGCAGTCCTTATTTCTGTTGTTAATCTGTTGACTTGCTCTATTGTTCCATGGCTTTCTCGAAAGCCAAATTGATGTGCTGGAATAACGTTGTGCTCTTTCAGATATGGAATGATGCGCGTCAAATGGCATTTTTCGAGCAGTTTTGACAGACACGAGAGTAAACTTATCGGTCTGTACGAAGCTGGTATTGTGTGATCGTTCCCTGGCTTTGGGATCATTATGATTACCGATTTTTTCCATTTTTTTGGGAAATAGCCAAGTCGTCTAATCCCGTTGAAGAGTTTACAAATAACTGCACAGTTTGGAAGTTCGATTAACATTTTGGGAGTTATTTGATCACTGCCTGGGGCCTTTTTTGGTTTCAATTGCTCGCTGATTACTTTTGCAATTTCATTTGGTTGAAATAGAATTGGCTCCGTCTCAGATTCAATTCGAATTGACGGCGACGGTAGTGCGAATGAATTAGTTGCAGGGTTTGGCTGAAAAACATTTCGAAGGTGTGAAGCAAATGTACAAGCTCTGTCTTTGTCGCTTCTGGCCCAGCTGCCTGAAGAGTCTCTTATGGGGATTACGGTTTCGGCCGGCGCACTTAGATTTGGGTGGGCCCTCCACAAGGGATGCTTAGTTCTGGTGGGTGAAAGTTTCTCAATGTACTGGCGTTGTGCTTTTTCTTCTTCTTGCCTTAGAGCCCTGGAAAGTCTGCGACCAGCTTCATTAAGACTTTGTTTTGAGGATGGCGATCTGCTGGTTTGCCAAGTACGTCTCAAACGTCTTTTCTCCAGAACAAGCTGTTCGATTTCATGGTTAGTTTTGTGTTGGTGTGTGTGCCTATCCTTCCCTTGCGGTGTTGAGACTTTGGCTGCTGCGACGAGTACAGACTCCAGTGCATCGGCGTAGCAGTCGATGTCCTCCTTGATGTTGAGCTGTGGAGTTAGTTCAATGTGGGAACTTACGTACTTTTTGAACTTCAGCCAGTTGGTTCGATGCGACGTCAGCCTGCGAGGGTGCTCGATTAATTACGGGCTTTGAAGAAGAGTTATTAGCACTGGTGAGTGGTCCGATGATAGATCCAAAAGCGATTTTGATATTAGATTGCGAGAGATGTTTTTTGTCACAGCAAAATCAATTAAATCAGGTACTTTTCTAGGATCTGTAGGCCAGTATGTTGGGCTGCCTGGTGAAACGTAGTCCAGTTTGTTGCATATTTTAATGAGTGCATTATATAGTTGCCTTCCTTTGGGGGTCACAAGACGGGATCCCCAGTGCGTGTGCTTGGCGTTGTAATCTCCTGCTGCTATGAATCGCTCTCCAAGCGAATTGTAGAAGTCCATGAATTGGTCTTCGGAGACTGTAAAGCGGGGTGGGCAGTAGACAGCGGCAGGGCAGGGCAGGGTTCGGAGCCGTGGCAGTTTCCACAAGCTACACATACTGACCTGAGGGTGCAGTAAGCCCTGGTATGACCGTATTCCTGGCAGTTTGTGCATTGCACTGGCCCGGTCCGTTTGTGCGGCTCTTCCACTGTGATCCTACGGTGCAGAAGGTACTGCAACTTGTAGATCGGGTGCACTGCGTTTTTTTTCAAAGTTCTGCTGTCTGGCTCCAGCTCAACCTTGAAGAGTGGTTGCGGCTTCTTGTTTTTGTTCATAATGTTTATAACATTTTTTCGCAAAAACCGTTTTCTTTTAAGGCCTCTTTAATTTCGCAGGGGGTCACATCGGGTTCTATTCCCTTAAGCACAACTTGCAAACCTTTGCAACTTTTCAGCTGGTACGTGTAGTAGTTCTTTTTGGCATCGTTTAAGTACTTCGACACTACTCGGAAATCGTCTTCGGTTTTGGTTTGGAGTTTAGTTTCGCTTATATTCCCTTTCATAAGCAGAATAACATGAAAGTTATCTTTTCCGACAAGCTAAACTATTTTGTTGACTAGGGCATTCGAGATCTTCTCCCGAATAAAAATAGGTGGGGGCTTTAGTTTCCTTGGGGCTAGTGGTAAAATTAAAAAAATTGTTTCAAGTAATATTTAGAACACAAACTTTATTAAGTATATTTAATAATAACTCTTTAACTTTCAAATTCTCCTTAAATCCTATTATACCCGTGGACTGCATTCCATGTAGGTGTTTTTATATGCTATCATTCCATAATTTTCATTTTTTCATGTAGCGCTATAAAAATTGCCACGTGTAACTCGCTTGTCATAGGAGCAACGCCGCCAAGCAACTTTAAACCGCAGTAGAGCCCGCTATAAAAGGAATGCGTCCCAAATCAGAGTTCGGAACTCTCAACATATCGCAAATGTTCGCGCAATAACCCTAACTTTCGGGAGGAAAGTCGTGTTCAGGATTCCACTGTACGCGCGCAGCGGAGAAGAAGCGAAAGGGTTCGCAACATTGAACGGATTTGAGACGCACAAGCGCATTTAACTCGTCGGGAGGACTCAGAGGATGCAAATTAGAATTATATGTGAGTTGTAATCTCCGTGGTACGCCTGCTGATGCCGGAGGGACCCACGCAGCGGTCAGACTCCTTAGGAATAGGTTGGTGGTAAGGGAAGGCCGCTTGGCCGGTGATCCTCTAATCCAGAATTTAGGGAGATTAAGTTGGAAGGGTGACTGCCCTTACTAACCTGCTGGCCTAGAGACTCAGACAGTATTTAAAGTGATAAGAATTTAACGGCTGATAGCCGGAGTTTTATTTGTATGAGCTTGTGCTCTTTATTCAATGAATGCCAAATTTGAACTGAACTTAAAGCTAACAAAAAACAGACTCATAGCGGCCACTCCAATGGATAGTGTTTGCCGGCTATGCACGAGCTTCCTGCCAGACGCTGTGTCAGCCATCTGGCCTTCGGACGATCGGTCATTGCCGTCGCCCGGTTAACTTAGTTAACTTCCCCCTCAGAATTAAGGACGCTTTCGGCCGACCCTAGTTTAGGTTAGGTTAGGTTAGGACGGCTGCCAGACTGTAGCCTGGTACACTTAGACCTCTGTGGGTCCATTGTGATACCGTATGATCTCTATTTTTGGGTCCCCTATCCGTTAAGAGTCATCCTGTAGGTTGGTCGATCAGCAAGTCCCCCATCCGGAGGATTTAATAAAAGAGCTTAGACTCTTCAGGTTAGTCTGGGATATTTCGGTCAGGTCACTTATGAAAGGATATCCTAAGTGTTTCAGTCTAAGCCTGCATAGGGCTGGGCATGAACAGAGTAGGTGTTCCACCGTTTCCTCTTCTTCCTCATCCCGGCAGCTTCTACAAAAATCATTTTTTGGGGCTTTTAGCCTGCCAGCGTGTGCGCCAACGAGCCAGTGGCCTGTGAGTACTCGAATTAGCATGCCGCACTCAGTGCGGCTGAAGGTGAGTAGTTCTGATGTTTTCTTACTGTTTATTGGAGGCCATGTTTGGTGAGAGATTCGGCATTGCGGTGTGTTTTGCCAATAAGTGTTAGCTAATTTGCTGAAATGGTTTTTAATAATTAGCTTGCAAGTAGCCATAGGCATGCCAACATTCTCCTTTTCTGGAAGGAGAGGTATGGTGGTGCCTTGCCTGGCTAGCTCGTCTGCTATACAGTTGCCTACGATATCCCGGTGACCCGGAACCCATATAAGGCTGACAGTAAACTGACTAGCCATCTCGTGGAGAGATTTGCGACAGTCTGCTATTGTTCGGGAGTTTGTATTTGTCGAGTAGATTGATTTAATAGCCGCTTGGCTAAGTCCCTTAAGTCCCTTAAACAGACAAGTGCTTCCATTATAGCATACACTTCCGCTTGGAAGACACTGCAGTGGTCATAGTGTTCGGAGTATATGCCTCCACCTACGTGTCCGTCTAGTTTGCAGCCGTCTGTATATAAACAGATTGCGTCTATTGAGCCCGGTCGGCCACGATCCCATACTTCCCTGCCTGGGATCCGAGCTTCGAAGGGCGTGTGATTGTATTCACGGGTTTTACATAGATCCGTTTTTGGTGGGATCAATTTGTCATGCTGAAGAATCTTAGCGTGACCATACAGTTGGGCTTTCCATTGCCCTGTATCCCTTAGTCGAATGGCTGCCGATTTCGCCCTTTCCATTCCTGCTAAGTCCAGGCTCTGGAGGTTCAAGATCGCATTCAGCGCTTCGTTTGGGGTAGTTCGAAGGGCTCCACTAATACACAAAGCCGCCATGCGCTGCACTTTGTTAAAGGGAGTTAAGATACATTGTTTGTGTAAAGCGGTCCACCACAGAGCCACTCCATATAGTAGGATTGGCTTGAATACCGCTGAGTATATCCAATTGACGATTTTAGGGGACATACCCCATCTTAGCCCGATTGCTTTTTTACAAGAGTAAAGTGCAATGGTCTCTTTCTTGGTTCTCTCTTGGTTGTTTAAGCCCCATTTAAGACGCTTATCTTACTGTCAAGGAAGGCGATCAAGGTGTACTCTTGTATACTGAGTGATTTTTCGATGTTGCTTACTACTAAGTGTAGCGCCGATTTGGTCGACTTACCTTTGGTGTATGCGTGTTGCGCCTCTGATATCTGCGTCGGGTCAATGATGTCCCTAATGTGTAGACCTATCAGTCTTTCTAGGATTTTTAGCAGGAATGATGTCAGACTAATCGGTCTCAAATCTTTCGCTGTAGTATGGGTGGCTTTCCCTGCCTTAGGGATGAAAACGACTTTCGTTTCCCGCCATGCTGTAGGTAGTTCTCCTACTGCAAGAATGGTCTGGAAGATTTTTCTTAGCCAGTTTATAGCTAGTTCTCCTGCTTGCTGAATATGTGCCGGTGTTATATTGTCCGGTCCCGGCGATTTGTATGGCTTAAAACTATGAATGGACCAGTTTATATTACGGTCTGATAGTAGGAGATTAAAGTTTATTCCTTCTCCAGTGTGTCTTCCTGTCGTCCTGTTTGCAGGCTCCCTGGGAAGTGAGCGTCTAGGAGTAGGTTTAGGGATTCTTCACTAGAGTCCAACCATGATCCGACAGCCTTTTGGAGATAGCCCAAGGATACGGCTGTCTTGGAAAGTATTTTTCTGAGCCTTGCGGCATCAGTTGTCTTTTCAATATCCGAGCAGAAGTTCGCAGTTCTCTTCTCTCTTCTGATGGCCTTTTTGTATGTGGCTAGTTTCTTTTTGTAGCTTTGCCAGTTTATGTCCTCATTTGTAGCTTTCGCTCTGTTGAACAGGTTTCTGCATTTGGCTCTGAGGATTGATAATTGCTGGGTCCACCAAGGAGGTTTTTTCCTTCCTCTTGGTTTCCCTAACGGGCATGCAGCTGTGAATGCCGCGTTGCATGCTTCTGTGAATTTGTATCTGTATATTATTGTATTGTATTTGTATATTATCTAGCTCCTGAGTGCAATGAGTGCTTTCTGGTGGCTCCCTGGGGAGGAAGCTCGATAGAATTTCTTTGTATTTATTCCAGTTTGCCCGCCTGGGGTTGGCAAAGCTGACCGGCGCAGGTGACACTAGGGACAAAGTTGTCTCTATAAACCTGTGATCTGAAAATGAGTGCTCGTCGGAGACAGCCCAGTTTGTGACTGTGCTTATGAGTGAATCTGATGCCAGGGTTAGATCTATGATCGTTTGGCACGTTTTTGTTATAAAAGTAGGGGTATTGCCCCTATTACAAAGAAATAAGTTCGAATTTAGAATGAAATCAAATAAAGACTCACCTCTGTCGTTGTTGATAGGGCAGCCCCACTGAGTATGGTGGGCATTTGCATCGCATCCTATCACCAAACCTTTCTTAGGCTCTTCACATTCCTGTACCAGTCCTCTGACTAGCGCGTCTGGGGGGTCTACCTTTTCAAAAGCCATGTAGGCCGATAGCATCCTAAGAGAGCCGCTTTGCAGCTCCAGGCTTATTGCCGTGTTGTCTCCGTTGCTGTAGTTGCGAAGCAGAAATGTACTAAGATGCCTTTTGGCTAAAATGCAGGTTCGAATTTTACCTTGTTTGGGGTCAAGCATAAGCTTGTAATCTTTGTTCCCTAGTCCAGCAACCCTGCCTCCTGCTACCCAGGGTTCCTGAACTAAGACCACGTCGGCTTCGCCTTTGGCCAGGCGAAGCAAAAGAGCAGCGGACGCTGCTTTACTGAGATGTAGGTTGATCTGCAGGAGTCTTAGCGACATCCCCAGCTGCAACCTCCACCACAGTAACGTCGGCCTCCGAATCGCTCAGGTCCACTTCATCGATTGCCGGTCCCATCGCACGCATCTCTCTGCTCAGCGACGAGTCGGTTGAGTAGCCGTCCTCCGGCACACCAGGGGCCTCCACTTCCTCCGCAAGCACCTGCTCAGCTGGATTGCCGGCAGGACTACCCGAGGAATTAGAGTCCCCTTTGTAGATCTTGATGTGTATGGCACTGAACCCGTAGTTGAGCGTTCCCCGAGCAGCCTCTATGGGAGCGACCGACTCCTTATTTAGTACCACGATCGCTTGGTTCACGTCACCTACGTGCTCCTCCACCTTAACGACTTTCCAGTCCTTTGTGGGGAGATGTGGGTTGCATTCTTGCAACATATAGAGGATGTCCTCCGGTGATGCCATTGCTGCTGGGAGCCAAATTCTTGCTCGCAGTCTACTGGGGACGTCACATCAATCTAGTGCGACTATGTTCGCCCCCACGTAAACTGCTCCGAGCTGAGCTACCGCCTGTTTATATAGGTCAGCTGATCGCTGATTGTCGCACTTTTACACTGCCCTGGTACCAGCCTGCGTCCATACAGCAAGGCGCCGCCTTCCATTTATTTCTTGGGATCCTGTTCTCCGGATTTCCCCCAAGTGTGACCCGATCTTTGGTGATCTCGGCAAAGGAGACCGACGGCTGGATCTTCGATCTTCTCGCCGACGGACCGGGCAGCTCTATGGAGCGTTGTCTCTTCGCCTGAGCATCTTCTTTCTGGGGCTTCTCTTGCCCATAGTTGGGAAACACCGTCCTTGCCCACTATACCTTCTTTAGCCATTCGGGCGAAGGCGTGGCGACGTTGCTTCTGGCATGCGAGCGCAGGGTTTGGGCGGCAGTCCGTCTCTCTGCGTATGTAAACTTCTTTGCACCAGCGGGTGACCCGATCGACTTTGCTGCGCCAACCGCTGGTTTTGGCGCAGATGCGCACATAGCGGAGGCGTTAGCGACAGTCTTTCTGTCCCCCAACATCCCTAGTTTGGGATGGGGCCCTTTCTGAGCCCTACTGGTGCTTGCAGTGGAACCATCGTTCATCTTTACAGCACCGGGTTTTTGTGGAGTTCCCGTCTCCGTTTTCTTACTTGTATTTTTATTAATTTTTTCCATAGTTGGTCCCACGATCTGCGGAAAAGGGGAAAGGTCCGCCCGGGCAGAGATCCGCGGTACCCGGGTAAGGCGGTAGATAGAACAGGGGGTCGCCATCTCCCTGAGCCCACCGTTTGAGACTGAGGTAGTTGTTGATCCGGGCCCCCAGCCAGGCTGACTCTTGGCACGGTCCGAATTACACCGTAGTCCGGCCCGGAGTGAGATGTTGTTTGGGAGAGGAAGTGGGTAGGTGGTGTGTGGGGGATATTGGGTTTGTGTAAAGCAACTGTTTAGATGCGGCTGAACAAATCGCATCGTCGGTACTGCCTCGTTGCAAGATACCCGCTGGTTGTCCGGGACTGCTTATTTGCTGGGGTTTCCGTCCACGATTCCGTGTTTGACTTCCACCGCCAGCTTATTCGGAGTTGGCCTCGAGTGAGGTCGTCCGCTATCCGCAACCTGCGACCCGCTCGGTCGCCCCAGCTAGGCGGCTTCAGAACCATCTCACAAGATCCTCAGACCAATAGGTTGGTGGTAAGGGAAGGCCGGTTGGCCGGTGATCCTCTAATCCAGAATTTAGGGAGATTACGTTGGAAGGGTGACTGCCCTTACTAACCTGCTGGCCTAGAGACTCAGACAGTATTTAAAGTGATAAGAATTTAACGGCTGATAGCCGGAGTTTTATTTGTATGAGCTTGTGCTCTTTATTCAATGAATGCCAAATTGAACTGAACTTAAAACTAACAAAAAAGAGGCTCATTGCGGCCACTCCAATGGATAGTGTTTGCCGGCTATGCACGAGCTTCCTGCCAGGCGCTGTGTCAGCAATCTGTCCGGAGCGAGCCTTCGGACGATTGGTCATTGCCGTCGCCCGGTTAACTTAGTTACTCCCCCTTAGAATTAAGGCCGCCCTCGGCCGACCATATTTGGCAATCACCTCGCTTAGTTGGGCCGTAGATCTCCTGGCCTGGGTGACTCGCCTATAAGTGAGGCAGATGCAGATCAACGCGCAGCAGATCGCTCCTGCGATTAGCACTATCTGGTGTGAACGATAGCCGTTGATTTCTTCCCCGAATTTCTTAATATGTTCCAGGTTACGTTCACGCAAGCGGTGAAGGTATGGAAGGCTGAGTATGTTGTGCTCCAGGGTGATGTCCGCATCATGATCATCCGCATCTGGGGTCCCTGCAACTACTTTCAACTCTGTTTCCAGGAAATCTAAGCTCCTAGCTACCCTATGGTGGATGCTCAACGAGTCGAGCAGGTCGCGCAGATGAGCGACGTCGACGACAAAGAGTTTCTGCATATGTGATTGGGGGAACATGTTGGTCATGCCATCAGTTTCCTCTGCCACGCGTATATTCCGACAGATTCGCAGTGTGTCTTACGAATGCGAATTCCTCCCACACTAAAATCTGACCATTTACGATGGGAATGTATTTAGCCTGTGAGTAGTCCGTGACGTGTGCCGACGTCATGGTCAAAAGGAAGAGCAGGGGTATGGATGTTAGCCTGTAATTTGGATAAATTGTTATGTCTATTCTAAATTGGTGGTGGGCTACACCAAAGTATAAAGAATAATATTTACTAAGAATATAAAGCGGTCAAAAAACTTATGCCAAGTAGCTAGTGGTGAGAGAAATACAAAATATAAAAATATATAATTTTCTGGCGAGCGATGACAAGGTAGTGATTCGCCTACCTAAGGTTATCTTTATGTACCACCCTCCCCTTAATGAGGACTGTGGTCCCCATGTCCGCTTCAACGGCTTTCTCTTCACACAGTGGTGTGAGCTTGTTGCCAAGTCTCCTGTTGGATTTCACTAAGACTTTGTCGCCAACTTCGAAAACCCTGTTCTGACGCGAAAAGTTTTCCCTCGCTCTAAGCGCGTTCTGGGCACTTTTAATTTTGTCGCAAATGTCTCGTTGCATGTCCTCATTCTCATTTTATGTAACGTCGGCTGGCCTCTTATTGATGACCGAGTGGATCGACTTGTTATACTTGGTGGTGGCTAGCAAGATCACATTCACGGTGTCACTTATGCCTTTATCAATCTTTAGGCATCTTGCTAGCTCGAGAAGAGTGCTGTGAAAGCCCTCCATCTGACCTTGCACCCTGTGCAAGGGTGGCGCATTTGAAATGGCCACACCGAAATGGTCACTCAGCATAGACGATATCGTAAGCGAATTCAGTCACGGTTCACGGCTTCGCGTTCGGGAAGAAATTCATGAGCTGTAACGTTTACAAATCCTCAATTGTTCTGGAGGCAACCGGTTGTACCACAGCAAGCTTTGAGAACTTGTCTGTTCGCTGTGTATATTGGCTGCGCACGATTCAGCCTCCCGTTCCCCTATGACATTTAGTTGTTGCCGAGAAAGTGCATCGGCAACAAGATTCTCCTTTCCAGGGTTGTAGTAAATACGCGCACCAGACACGTCAATGCACGCTTTCCACCTTTTGATTTTTGCATTCGGATTGGATTCGCGATACTGCGAAAGTTAGTGGCTGGTGGTCGGTAAAGATATTTATATCTTTTACCGCGTATAAGTAGTGCTGCAATTTGGACAAGGCCCAAACGATGGCTAACAGCTCCCTCTCATTTGTGGCGTAATTGATTTCTCTTTTTTTTAACGTCCTCGAAATCATTGTGATGGGGTGTTCTTCTTGAGATAGGACTGCACCAATACCATAGGCAGAGGCGTCCGTCGTTAGATCAAACGCCTTCTTGTAGTCAGGGTATCTTGGCATCACATCTTCAGATGCCAGGATATTTCTCACCTTCTGAAACGCTTTTTGCTGCGTAACAGAGAACTGTACCGGAATGTTAAGTGACCTATGCCAACTAACACTTCCGTTTTCCCCTTTCAGGATGTCTGAAATGGGTTTTGCTATTGCTGCAAAATCCTTTATAAAACATCTATAGTAGCTCGCCAGGCCGAGGAATAATCTGACTTCAAATACGGATTTTGGTTCCGGGAAGTCTTGGAAGTCACCGTTACCGGTGACTATGAATCCGAGAAAACCTACGCTCTTTTTGAAGAAACGCGATTTTTCTGCTGACACTCTCATATTGGCTTCGTAAAGACTCTTTAACACCCAATTTACATGCGTGATGTGGGATTGCTCGTCTTCCGAAAAGATAATCACATAATCCACATATACGTAACAGAACTTGCCGATTTGTTCGCGTAAAATGTCGTCGATTGTCCTCTGAAATATGCTGGCTGCATTTTTCAGGCCAAAAGGGAGTCTTCGGAATTTATACTTCCTCCATTTACCGAAAAGAAAGTTTTTTCACGGTCGCGTTCTGCGAGCATGATTTGGTGATATCCTGACTTAAGGTCCAATGTCGTGAAATATTTGAGCTTGCCCAAGTTTCCCAATATCATAGAGATATTCGGCATGGGGTACTTGTCAGACACCGTTTTCTCATTGAGTTTGCGAAAGTCAATCACTAGTCGCATGTTCTTGTTGCCCATCTCATCAGTGCCCTTCTTGTCTACTATCCATATCGGATTGTTATACGGAGAGACTGATTTTTTAATTATATCATTACCTAATAGACTTTGAATTTCTTTATTGACAAAATCAGCCGCCCCCATGGGGTACTGGTACAGTTTTGCATAAATGGGTTCTTCATTTTCAAAGGCTTTTTTCCTGCTTTTTAGCATTTTCAGGAATGCGTCTTTTATAAAAGAGGGTGCACCAGAACAATCTACGTTAGTAAAATTGACATTGGTGCAGGTGTGGAAGGAAATTTTTTCGACTTCCGTGCCCTATTTAAGACATCCCGATTCTAAGCAGAGCGGCGCCCCGGCCTGTTTTAACAGGTCGAAGCCGATTATCCCATCGAAAGTTGATAAGTCCTTTAGAACCAAAAATGTGTCCGTGATATTAAACATTGAGACAAGGCATTTCTCTATTATCTGGGTTGTGCCGTTAATCGAGTGAATGGTGAAAGGGGCTTCTAGTGGACGGACGCCTTTTAGCCCCTTATAAGGCTTAATAAAGCTCTTAGAGGCGCCCGTGTCTATAAGAAATTTTAGAACAGTCCCCGCTACTCTTCGCCTGAGAACGGGTAGCAGGGATTTTCACCTAAAAAATTGACGGCGTCGGAGTCATATTCCTCAATGTCGTCCTCGATTTTCGTCGCCCCATTGGAGGCTACGTTGGTGTAGTTTTTTCCTGCCTGTTCGTTACTCTGAGTAACATGGTTAGCCCTTTGCCTTTTTTGAATATTTGTGCGGTCAGTCGCAGCTGGCCTTCTATTCTGGTAGGCTGGGGCTGGGGCTGCGGTAGCATTTTAAAGAAGGATGGGTCAACGTCTATGGGCTCTTGTTCAGGTTTAATGTTACGTTGTTCTGGTTGGGCCTCCGCTTTTTGCTGCCTACTAAAGTGCGGATTTTTACTCGCACCAAACTGCTGGTTTGGTTGGGAGGGGATCGTGTCTTGTTGACGTTCTAGCGTCTTTGGTATTGACCTTCGATTCTTATCCTCTTGGATTCTTGCAAACGACGTTGCGAATGTGTACCTCTCATGATTTGATTCCACTTCTTGAGCCAATGTGAGCGCAGACGGCATGTCTTTCGTCTTTGCCGACAATAGGACGTCAGTGAGATTTCGTTTAAGTCCTGAGATGAATACCCGGAGGGCATCATCCCGGAATTTATCACACAAAACCTTCGCTGCAGATGCCTCGTAGGACATGGTGGCTTTGTTGGTGAGCAAGGTGAGCTTTTTCTCAACCTCGTCACAGTATTGTAGTAACGTAAAGCTACCCATGCCTCTTGGAGAAAAAATCCCGAATTTGGAATTTCAGAGCGGATTCGGGACGCCGCAGCACGAGCTGATCATCGCGAGGTCCCAGAGGAACGTGCAAGGGAACAAGAAAGGAATACTGGAGAGCACCGACAGCGACGATGGGATACGAAAGACAGGCAGCGAAAACGGGGAAGGGACGCCGATAACAGGAGAGAAATCAGGAGAAATACCATCGCAAGATCACAGGAGCAACGGATAAACGCATCAACGCCGGAAAACACGACAACAGGGGAGGATTCGGGAAGAACAAATTCGTCAAACGGCGGAGGATCGATTGTTAAACTTTAGGATGGACCTCCAACATAAACAATCTACAGATTGGTCGCAAGAATTATGGGGCTCTAAAGTAGAGTTGAAAAAATAAAAAACAACTTTATTCATAAACAAGAAAGGAAAGCTAACTTCGGGCGGAGCCGAAGTTGAAATACCCTTGCAGAATATTCCGATTTATATTCTCCAAACTTATTCATTTGATGCATTCTTAACACTCATAAAAAATCCCAACTTTCTAACTTTAAAAACACCAAATTAAGGCATTTCCAATCGTTCAGTTAAGTGGCGGCTATAGGATATAGTCGGCCGATCCTTATGAAATTTGGTAGGTCAGATTGATTGGCCAAATATAAAAGCCATAGAAAATCCCAACTTCCTAACTTTACAAATCCCAAAGTTATGGCATTACCGATCAATCAGTTATATAGAAGCTATAGGATATAGTCAGCCGATCCTTATGAAATTTGGTAGGTCGGATTGACAGGCCAAATAAAATACCCATAGGAAATCCCAACTTCCTAACTTAACAAACACTAAAGTTATGGCATTTCCGATCAATCAGTTATATGGCAGCTATAGGATATAGTTGTCCGATCCTGGCCCTTCCGACTTATATACTGCGTGCAAAGGATTGAAGGCTGTGTGCAAAGTTTCAATTCGATATCTTTAAGACTGAGAGACTAGTTCGCGTAGAAACAGACAGACGGACAGACAGACGGACAGACAGACGGACAGACGGACATGGCTATATCAACTCAGGAGGTGATCCTGATCAAGAATATATATACTTTATAGGGTCGGAGATGTCTCCTTCACTGCGTTGCACACTTTTGACCAAAATTATAATACCCTCTGCAAGGGTATAAAAACGAAAAAAAAAATAACTTTAAGTCTTTGCGATTAATCGAAAAATGATTTGATTTGTATTGATAAACATTAGTTTATCCACCTCACTTGGCTTAAGACACATGGCAAGACCTACCCAGCCTTACTGAAGTAATTCTCATTGGTATTTTAGATTACCACCAATGGTAAAATCCAACCTTCTTTTAAACCGCCACTTGAATTCATATGCCAAGTATCTTTATACCCGTTACTCGTAGAGTAAAGGGGTATATTGTATTCGTGCAAAAGTATGTAACAGGTAGAAGGATGCGTTTTCGACCCTATAAAGTATATATATTCTTGTTCAGGATCACTAACCGAGTCGATCTAGCCATGTCCGTCTGTCCGTCTGTCTGTCCGTATTAACGCTGAGATCTCAGAAACTATAAAAGCTAGAAGATTGGCATTTTGCATGTAGATTTTAGGAGATCCTACGCAGCGCAAGTTTGTTTCAAAATGGTTCCACGCCCCTCTGACGCCCACAAGCTACAAGCTGTGGCCACAGTTTTGATGCTATTTTGAAAATTTTAATTGATATGTATTTGTTTCGTCAATACCTATCGATTGGCCTAATAAAAGTTTGCCACGCCCACTCTAACGCCCAAAAACCCATTAAACGCTTAAGCCTGGCTAGCGCCTACATTTCCGCCTTTCATGGCAATTGGTACCAATAGCGCCATCTAACGGATGACTTTGGAACAGCTGGCCAAGGTGCTCAACATAGTCAACGTTAATTCTCGATAAGGATTTATATTAAAGGAAATTGCGATGGTTTTCATTTGTCAATACCGAACTATATCCCAAGAACTATGCAAATCAAATCAAGTTAGCCAAATTGGAGGTCTGAGTCAAACAATGGCGTATGTGTGTGTGTATGTAAGCAAATACATCTGTACATATGTATTTACATTGTACACAGTTGCAATTTCCCGGCAAAGATAATACAAGAAGACATATTTATATTAAGTTGTTTAGCTGAGTAACGGATATCTAATAGTCCAGGCACTCGACTATAGCGCTCTCTCTTGTTTTACCTCCTTTACTTTTGTGGCAAAAACATCGATAGTCGCCACAGAATATAGTTTTTTCCGGTGCTCTAATTTAAAAACATAATACAACATTTTCGAAGGTTAGCTGATTTTATAATTAGGAAAAAAAGGGAGCACTTGAGTCCTAAGGGCAAAAAAACACTGATCTAAGTCAATTAGCAATATGAAAATTTATCGAGAGAATCTTGATACTTTAAGGATTCATATGGTAGTTTTACTGAAGTTCTAGGTCAATTCTAAAAAAAAGTTACATTAGGCTAATGTAAGGAATAATAATTCCAACAAATTATACACAAGCATTGAACACCGAATGCATTCTCTCGCACTGTCTCTCTCTCTCTCTCTCTCTGACTCTGTGTACTACAATAATTGAGCGGCGGCTGATTTTGATTTATTTTTAAAACTTAAAATTAAAAACTTAAAACTAAATTAAACTTAACAATAAATTAACAATAAATTAAAATTAAATTATACCAGCAACACACACGAATAAACCTAAACCCCGTCAAAGCGTTCAAGCCGCTGGGCTTTGGGAAAAGGGCAGAGGGGCAGCCATTATCTATATATAAAACTGATGCACAATATGGATGCAAATGGAAAAAGTGAACTCAATTCCTATTACAGGAGCACGCCTTTTCAGGGCAATTTCGTATCTTTTACAGGAAAACGAAGATTTTTCGGACATTATTCGTCAGGCTGTTGTTGCATATATCGTTCGCCGATGGAATAAATTTTGTATATATACTTGCAATTCCATGGGTACCCCTTATGACAATTGTGCTGCATACGAAACTGAAATGCGGCAACTTTATACGTTTGGCCGAGTTGAAAGCTTCATGTGAATGGTATCCTGTTTTTGTTGAAGTTTTTCGAAATGGTATTTGTATAGCATTTGTATAGTATTTGGAAACGAAGGCATTACTTTAAAAAGGCTTCGTTTTAGTGGTGATTTTTCTAATTGTCATTTCGATGTTTACATACCTTCAGAAAATTCGCCTTATTCATTATCATTCTCTGAATATAATCCACGTACTGAACAAAACAACCGGAAAAGGCAAAAACGATTTTCCATTTTGACCAGAGCGAAGCAGTTAAAGTTGGGAAAAGAAAAATTTAACTTAGTTAACCAAACAAATGCTGTTAAACAAAGTCGAAAAGAAATCATGTTCAAAATGGGTAACAGAAAACTCTGCATTTAAATACGATTACGAAGTAATTATATGTGAAATCCGGAAATTAAAATCGGTATAATGAATAACAAATGTAAATATTGTGGTGCATTGAAATTGAAAGATGAGGCCAAAGGCATGTGCTGTAAAGAGGGTAAAATTTGTGACGGTTCGTCGTTGTCGGGTGGCTCAGGGATGGCCAGGATTCGTCACAAGAATTTGTTTGTGTCAGGCGTGGTTGCTGAAAGAGAGTTCCGACCCAGCCCAGAGTAGAAGTCGTGGGGAAATTACTTAGTAATTGAATTAGAACTAGGTTTTATTTCAGTAAGTATCTTGACAATTTATTAACAACTAGCGAATTCACCGGTTTGGCGGGATGCCGCCCTTGCAGCCTTCTCTTCCTTCTTACGCTTAGAATACCCGGTCTCGGGAGCCGTCCAGCTGCTCGCTAGGACCAGCACGGGTTGGGTTACCTAAAATGAGAATAGGGTGCCTGTGGACCCTGAAGTCAGCCACAAGCGAGAGAGATCGATTCAGTGCTTGGGGACCCGAAAGTCAACCGCAAGAGAGAGAGTGTTTGCTTGGGGACCCGGAGGTCAGCCACACGAGAGAGAATTTGTTGCTCGGGGACCCTGAAGTCAGCCACAAGATAGAGAAGTTGGTGCTTGGGGACCCTGAAGTCAGCCACAAGAGAGAGAGAATTGGTTGCTTGGGGACCCTGAAGTCAGAGAGAGAAGTTGGTGCTTGGGGACCCTGAAGTCAGCCACAAGAGAGAGAGAATTGGTTGCTTGGGGACCCTGAAGTCAGCCACAAGAGAGAGAAGTTGGTGCTTGGGGACCCTGAAGTCAGCCACAAGAGAGAGAGAATTGGTTGCTTGGGGACCCTGAAGTCAGCCACAAGAGAGAGAAGTTGGTGCTTGGGGACCCTGAAGTCAGCCACAAGAGAGAGAGAATTGGTTGCTTGGGGACCCTGAAGTCAGCCACAAGAGAGAGAAGTTGGTGCTTGGGGACCCTGAAGTCAGCCACAAGAGAGAGAGAATTGGTTGCTTGGGGACCCTGAAGTCAGCCACAAGAAAGAGAAGTTGGTGCTTGGGGACCCTGAAGTCAGCCACAAGAGAGAGAGAATTGGTTGCTTGGGGACCCTGAAGTCAGCCACAAGAGAGAGAAGTTGGTGCTTGGGGACCCTGAAGTCAGCCACAAGAGAGAGAGAATTGGTTGCTTGGGGACCCTGAAGTCAGCCACAAGAGAGAGAAGTTGGTGCTTGGGGACCCTGAAGTCAGCCACAAGAGAGAGAGAATTGGTTGCTTGGGGACCCTGAAGTCAGCCACAAGAGGGAGAAGTTGGTGCTTGGGGACCCTGAAGTCAGCCACAAGAGAGAGAGAATTGGTTGCTTGGGGACCCTGAAGTCAGCCACAAGAGAGAGAAGTTGGTGCTTGGGGACCCTGAAGTCAGCCACAAGAGAGAGAGAATTGGTTGCTTGGGGACCCTGAAGTCAGCCACAAGAGAGAGAAGTTGGTGCTTGGGGACCCTGAAGTCAGCCACAAGAGAGAGAAGTCAGCCGGTGAACCGTGCTGTAAGGGGGTGTGATCCTAAAATCAGCCGTCTCCTAGGGATACCTTCAGCTCGGCAAGCCGGGACGGTTAGAGGGAGGAGGAAGTAGTACGGGAACTAACTACAATGGATATAAGCGGACTTTGGTCGAATGATCTAGTCCACCAAAAATGACTTTGCTGCTTACCACCACTGGGGAGATTCCTCATCGATTTTATGACTGCCTACAATATCCATTACTTTTTTGATACGGAGAGGACGGTTATTCAGAAAATATACCTCAACGTGACCCTATTAAAAATATTGATCTAAAAAAGACTATCTCTGCCATGAACTTTTACAGTTATAGAATAATGCTTAGGGAAAGTGAAGCCAATCACTTGCATTATTTTAGAGCTGTGTTTAATCAATTTTTGGTTGATATGTATGCAAAAATTGAAACAGAGCGGCTTAATTTTTTCGAGCAAATCAAAAAAAGTTGAGAGCAGAAAGTTATATTCATCTTCAAGACGCTATTGGTAGGGGTGATGCGGATGTGGCTCAACTTGGTCAAATGATTATTTTGCCATCTTCTTTTACAGGTTCACCTCGATATATGCATGAAAAGACACAAGATGCCATGACTTATGTTCGGCATTATGGTCGTCCTGATCTTTTTATTTCATTTACATGTAACCCAAAATGGGAGAAGTTATTTCCAGGCCAAAAGCCTTGTGAGGAGTTAAATAACTCCTCACAAATAAATGAGAGTTTGGAGAAATTACAGCTGGTGAGATTTTGGAGGAATACGGCTGGTGAGAGTTTGGAGAGTTCGGCCGGAGAGAGTTTGGAGAGAACGTGTAACGGTAGAAGGCGACGGACTTTGGACCGAGTGTGGTGCCGTGCGCAAAACCGAAAAAGGAGGAGCCGAGAATTAACGGGATACGCCGGCCTATATAAGCGGGCCGAGCGCAGGAAGCGGGATCAGTCGATCACAAGGAGTCAATCCAGCAAGATCAGTAAACAAGCCGTAAATCAGTGAGGAAAACAAGTCAAGTCAACATCAGGAGGAAGCAGAGCCGCGCCGAGTCAACAGGAGCAAGATCGCTACATCAAGACGTTCGGGACTTAGAGTTGAAGTCGCCGAGCTGAGAAACAGGTAGCTGAGGTCCTTGAGGCATCACGCGGCTAAGTCCAGGCGCTTTGTTCTAATTCTTGTCGCGACGTGAGCTTGGCGTATTGCTCGGCGAGTCCGACGGAAGTGAATAGAAAGAGTCCTTCGACGAAGAACCGTGGGCGCGAAAGGGAAGTTGTCCAGAACTAGCGGCCGTGCGAAAGCATCGAGGACACGAGGAGCGACGAGCAGTCAATCGCAGGCCCAGCGGCAACTAAGCCATACTACAACACATCCAGTCCACGGCTAAGAGGCGAGGGCGGAAGCGTTCGTCTTGAACCTAGCGTCCTGCCACAGGGACAACATTGGCGGCCTTCAAGCGTATGCTTGAACCGTCAGGTGGAAACTGTGTAGGCGTCTGGTGCGACCGGCCGGGACAGATCCAGGGACAGGAGGCTGTGGCTGCGAAAGGCGTACGCTTTGAGAGCCCGGTGCCTGTTCACCCTACTCTGGGAACGGTGACGCATCCCTAGACCCTCATAGCCCCGAAACCAGCGACAGCGGAGGCGTTCCGGAGCAGCGAGCAGCGAGGAAGCGGGGAATGACGGTGGAACGACCACAAGTCTTCAAGGAAGGAGTTGAGACAACCATCTGTCACCATTAGTCCCCGGCCGAGGGACAAGTCGGCGAATAAAGATCCTAATACAAACACCCTAAAATTCTGTGCGTTCTCACTAGACAATCGGGCGGTCACGTTTATATAAATTTGGTGGGACGAACAACTCACATCTTTTGAGCTAGCCGCACGATATTCGTAGCGAGCAGGCAAACAAAATCAGTTCGTTACATCTGGCGCCCAAAACGTGATTGTCCGGTCGGTGAGAATCAGCAAACAAACAGAAAATGGGGAAAGGATGGATTTATCTCCTCAAGAAAGAGGATTTCGCCAAAATAGGAGCCAAGTTAGGCATCATTTTGGAGGGAAGAACGGATGACATGAGGAAAGCCCTCTCAGAGTACCTCACAAGGAAACAGGATGACCCAAGAGTAGCAGAGATCTGGGCTGAGCTGGAAGAGAAATACGTCGATAAGCCAGGCCCAACAATCAGATTGCTGAACCCTGACGCCGAGGAGCTCATAGCAAGTCTTGGAGTGGAGAGCATGAGGGAAGCTGGCAGGAGTCGAAACCCAAGCCAAGAAAGACAAACAGGGCAGCAAAGACCTAGCACACCAGATTACGCCAAATAAGCAAAGCAAGTGAGGGAATGGTCGTTCAAATTCGATGGCACAGAGAAGCCACTGGAATTTCTAGAGCAGGTGGAATGGTCCGCAAACACGTACGGGCTGAGCCTGAACATGATCCCACGTGCAATGCCGGAGCTATTGCAAGGCAAAGCACTGAAATGGTTCATTTCAAACAACAAACAATGGAGAACATGGGGAGAGTTCAGCGAAAGTTTCCAGACGTACTTTCTGCCTAGAGGGTTCTTTTCGAAGTTGGCAGACAAGGTGAAACAACGGAAACAGGTTTTCAGGGAACCGTTCAAAGATTACATGGTGGACATGCAGACTTTGATGAGGCCACTCGGGTATTCACCAAAGGAGACCCTAGAAATAATCAAGGACAACTGCACACCAGACCTGAGAATCTCACTAAGAACGTACAAAGTGGATGATTTGGACACATTAATGATCCTGGCTGACGAGTACGAAGAACTGGACAAAGAGCGAGAAGAGTTCATTCACGAACACATGTTCTCTCGCAACAAAATTGCAGCACCACCACAAACTACATGCAGGAGATGTGAAGACAGCACGGCAAACCAAACACCGTCCTTTGGCCAGTGGACACCGGCCAATACAACACAACAAAGGCAACCAACGAACACATTATGGAGGCCACCAAACACCACTCAGGTGGCACGCAACCCAATGCCAAGAGCCACCAATACACAGACCCATGTGATGAACCCACAGGAAGCATGTCGCCGTTGTGGAGGACACGAACACTGGGCACGAGGATGCAGAAACCAACGACTACTGTTCTGCTGGGTGTGCGGCAAAATTGGCATCAGGAGTGTAGAGTGCTGCCAAAAGGCGGGAAATGGGCAGTGATCCCAGTCGCAGAGAGGCGCACAGGGGTCGCAAGGTGTCTCCTCTCCAAACTAACTGGCAAGTTGATCGAGGAAGAGCAGCAGTTATCCGCGTACGTTGAAATTGGAGGCGTCGCATACAAGGCCACAATTGACACTGGAGCAACGTCAAGTTTCATCAATGAGGAGCTAGCGGATGACTGACACAGGAATGATCACAAGGACAAGACGGCAAGTTAGGTTGGCAGACGGCAGATGCAGCCGCATAAGCTCACAGCTCGAAATCACGGTGAAATTTGGAAACAAACAATTGGAGATGAATCTGTTAATACTTCCAGGAGTAGTGGACGAACTAGTGCTGGGATGGAATTTTCTCACAGGAGTCGGGGCAGAAATAAAATGTGCCGGGCATGAATTGCAAATACCGGCAAGAAAACGGCACAATGGATGTCTGGAAGAAAGGCTGTCGGTGGCTGTAGATTCACACTTAAGTGATGAAGAGGACATTGAGAAATTTCTCGCCAAACAATTAGCAGATTTCAGCACCATGTCAGGAACATCTACAGTGGCCGAGCACCAAATCACCATGAAAGACGATAAGCCAATCAAGCAGAGGTATTATCCTAAGAACCCAAGAGTCTAAGGAGAGATCAACGCAAAAGTGGACGAGCTGTTACAAATGGGATTCATAGAACATTCAAGAAGTCCATACAGCTCGCCCATCGTGATGGTGAAAAAGAAGACGGGCAAGTGGAGGCTATGCGTGAATTTCAGACAAATAAACGCGAAGTCCATAAAAGATGCCTACCCGATGCCGCGAATCAACTATATCCTGGACCAACTCAGAGAGGCGAAATATATAAGCAGTCTAGATCTGAAAGACGGATATTGGCAAGTCCCTTTGGAAGGAAATAGTCGGCAATATACGGCATTTACAGTACCCGGCAAAGGTTTATTCCAATGGAAAGTAATGCCTTTCGGACTACATTCAGCAGGCCACGTTCCAAAGGACGCACACTGAAAAAACACGTGTAGAACCTAAAGGAAGTGTTCAGGCGCCTAAAGGAAGCAAATTTGAGAATAAACGCCGATAAATGCAAATTCTTCAAGCAAGAATTGCTTTACCTAGGACACCGCGTTACTAGCGAAGAGATAGGCACAGATCCCGAGAAGGTAGCAGCCTAGCCGAACTAGAGCCACCGTCGACAGTACGCGAACTACGGCAATACCTAGGCGTAGCCTCATGGTATCGACGATTTGTGCCAGACTTTGCGCGTATAGTTAGACCACTGAACGATCTTCTACGCAAAGGCACAAAGTGGACATGGACGCCGGAACACCAACAGGCCTTCGAAGAGGTAAAGGCACGATTAGTAGCCGATCCAGTGCTGGCGTGCCCAGATTTTGAGAAAAGGTTCATCCTTTAGACGGACGCCAGCGACTATGGGTTAGGTGCAATCCTGACTCAAGAGACAGAGGACGGCGAAAGGGTAATTTCTTACTTAAGCCGGACACTGAACGGCGCGGAGAAAAATTACTCCACTACTGAAAAAGAGTGCTTGGCAATCGTGTGGGCAATCAGGAAGCTGAAGCCGTACTTGGAGGGCTACCATTTTAAAGTGGTTACAGACCACATGGCTTTAAAGTGGTTAAACAGCATAGAAAGCCCGTCCGGAAGGATAGCAAGATGGGCCCTGGAATTACAGCAGTACGACTTCGAGGTAGCGTACAGGAAAGGACAACTAAACGTAGTAGCAGACGCCTTATCCCGACAACCATTGCCGGAGACACTCAGGGCCATAAAAGACGCATCAGAACCCACCAATAGCTGCAGCTGGATAAGGAGCATGTTGGAGAAAATAAGAGCACAACCACAAAAATATCCAGATTATGTAATGGAAGGCGAGTCACTATATAGGCACATTCCTCACAGAGCGGGCTATGAAGATGTTGTGGCCTGGAAGCTGTGCGTTCCGCAGGGTCTAAGACAAGTCGTCCTAGAAGAAAACCATGACTCCCCATCCGTTGGCCATGTCGTCGGGCCACTGCCTAGATCAAAGCATGGAAATCAAATGATATTGGTGTTAGTTGATCGGTTTTCTAAATGGACGGAAATTGTACCACTACGAACAGCAACGGCAGAGACCCTACAGAAGGCGTTCAGAGAACGCATAATAGCAAGGTTCGGGGCTCCAAAGATAGTGATATCCGACAACGGAGTACAGTTCACCAGTCGATCGTTTAAAAGATTTCTTAGCGAAATGGGAATAAAGCAGCAATTCACGGCGCCCTACACACCGCAGGAAAACCCAACAGAACGGGCTAACCGTACGGTAAAGACTATGATAGCTCAATTCGCAGGAAAAGACCAAAGAACCTGGGACGAAAATTGGCCTGAAATTATGCTAGCATTAAACTCAAGCGTATCTGAATCAACCGGGTACTCCCCAGCGTTTCTCACTCAAGGCCGAGAACCCCGTTTGCCAAACGCACTATACGACAGGGAAACGCTAGGCTCGGGGAAGAGCACAGAGACCCCAGACGAGAATGCAACTAAACTTCAAGAGATTTTCGAAGTCGTGCGCCGTAACATAGAAAAGGCATCCCAGGACCAAGCCAGATAATACAATCTGAGGAGGAGGCAGTGGACGCCGGAGGTGGGCAGCATAGTATGGGCAAAAGAACACCACCTATCCAAAGCAGCCGAAGGGTTTGCTGCAAAACTATCCCCGAGGTACGATGGTCCTTACCAGGTTGTAGATTTCGTCTCGCCGGTAATCTGCAAAATACGCCACACACGTTCGAAGAAAGAGCGGACGATTCACATTGGCGAGCTTAAGCAGCAGCAAACAGAAACGGCACAAGAGCAGACGGCGGACACATCGGAGGACTAGGACAAGGATTTCACATTGATACAGACTGCGAGGCAACAGGATTTGGCGTCAGGCCGAAGCAAGAGTCATCCATACGCCACGCAGAAAGGACAATCACAAGGATAAGACACTGAATATAAATGGAAAAGGATGCTAGGGACCCCGACTACGAGGCAGACGGATTCAGCGTCAGGCATACGCCCGAGTTATCCATCGATACGCCGCGTAGATAAGGTGTAAAAAAAAGGGGGACCCATTCAACGAGGCAGTCGGATACAACGTCGAACATACGCCCGAGTCATCCGCCTATACGCCGCGTAAATAGGGTACCTAAGGAAAAGAGAGGTTGCATAAAAATCCCAACGCGGCAGTCGGATTTGGGGTCGGGCATACGCCCGAGTCATCCGCCTATAAGCCGCGTGGAATAGGCTTATAAAGCACGAGCAGCAACGCCAAACCCGTAGCGTCAATAGACTCTATACGGAGTAGATCAGGCTGAATCTACTGGCTGCCGAAGAAAGGGGAGAGACGATGCAAGTAATTAAAAAAAAAATAATAATAATAATAACAATAATAAATAAGAAAATATATAAACATAGAAAACCCTGGCACAGGGAACACAGAAAACACGGGCACAGCAAACATAACAAACGCGCACAATACAAGCAAATAAATAACACAAAATGAAACAAGCGGCATCGGTCCTCCCGTATACGACGGCCGAGGGCGACTAGAGGGCGAAAGGCTAAAAGAGAGAGTAAAAAGTGAGAAGGGTGAAAATGGAGAAAGAAAGGAAAAAAACTTACCTTTGAAACTTTCTTGTCATGTCGCTCTACAGGGATGGGGGCGCTTCGATTTTTAAGCGGTCGATTGGCACTAGACGATAGTGTCGATCGATGGGCACAGAACACTGGAGATGACGGCACATGAAGGGTCACACTAAAAACTATCGCCACCACCGAATGGCAACGCTGCACTATTGCAAATCATCGAGATCGGCTGGAAAACCGATCGGGAATGCGGTAGTGTGACCAGACAACGAAGGAAAGGAGATGCTTAGAACGCGAAGCATATGGGGGAAACATCTTGGGCGGGACATTCAAAGGAGATATGAAGGAGAACACGAGACGTCTATGGGGAAACATATTGGGCGGGAGAAGGAATGGAGCATCGGCGCTCTGGAACTCAAAATGCGAGATGTGAGCGTCGAGGGAACCATTTGGAGGAGCAAGAAGTCTCGAAGGCTACAAGGATTTACAAGGAAGACAGCCGGAGAGAAGGAAGTCGAGTCTATGGGGGAAACATCTTGGGCGGGACATTCAAAGGAGATACGAAGGAGAACACGAGACGTCTATGGGGGAAACATCTTGGGCGGTAAAAGGAATGGAGCATCGGCGCTGTGGAACTCGGGTACGAGCTGTGAGCGTCGAGGGAACCATTTGAAGGAGCAAGAGGACTCGAAGGCTACAATGAATTTACAAGGAAGACAGCCGGAGAGGAGAATCAAGTCTAGGGGGGAAACATCTTGGGGCGGGAACTACATGGAACGAGAAGGAGCGACGTCGAGGGAAGGAGGACCAACATCAGCGATCCAGAACAGCGGATCCAAGGAAAACTCCAAGACAACAGCCGGAGAAGAGGTGCAAGCCTCATTTCGTTCCCGAAGAAAGGGGAGAATGTGAGGAGTTAAATAACTCCTCACAAATAAATGAGAGTTTGGAGAAATTTCAGCTGGTGAGAGTTTGGAGGAATACGGCTGGTGAGAGTTTGGAGAGTTCGGCCGGAGAGAGTTTGGAGAGAACGTGTAACGGTAGAAGGCGACGGACTTTGGACCGAGTGTGGTGTCGTGCGCAAAACCGAAAAAGGAGGAGCCGAGAATTAACGGGATACGCCGGCCTATATAAGCGGGCCGAGCGCAGGAAGCGGGATCAGTCGATCACAAGGAGTCAATCCAGCAAGATCAGTAAACAAGCCGTAAATCAGTGAGGAAAACAAGTCAAGTCAACATCAGGAGGAAGCAGAGCCGCGCCGAGTCAACAGGAGCAAGATCGCTACATCAAGACGTTCGGGACATAGAGTTGAAGTCGCCGAGCTGAAAAACAGGTAGCTGAGGTCCTTGAGGCATCACGCGGTCAGTCCAGGCGCTTTGTTCTAATTCTTGTCGCGACGTGAGCTTGGCGTATTGCTCGGCGAGTCCGACGGAAGTGAATAGAAAGAGTCCTTCGACGAAGAACCGTGGGCTCGAAAGGGAAGTTGTCCAGAACTAGCGGCCGTGCGAAAGCATCGAGGGCACGAGGAGCGACGAGCAGTCAATTGCAGGCCCAGCGGCAACTAAGCCATACTACAACACATCCAGTCCACGGCTAAGAGGCGAGGCCGGAAGCGTTCGTCTTGAACCTAGCGTCCTGCCACAGGGACTGCATTGGCGGCCTTCAAGCGTATGCTTGAACCGTCAGGTGGAAACTGTGTAGGCGTCTGGTGCGACCGGCCGGGACAGATCCAGGGACAGGAGGCTGTGGCTCCGAAAGGCGTACGCTTTGAGAGCCCGGTGCCTGTTCACCCTACTCTGGGAACGGTGACGCATCCCTAGACCCTCATAGCCCCGAAACCAGCGACAGCGGAGGCGTTCCGGAGCAGCGAGCAGCGAGGAAGCGGGGAATGACGGTGGAACGACCACAAGTCTTCAAGGAAGGAGTTGAGACAACCATCTGTCACCATTAGTCCCCGGCCGAGGGACAAGTCGGCGAATAAAGATCCTAATACAAACACCCTAAAATTCTGTGCGTTCTCACTAGACAATCGGGCGGTCACGTTTATATAAATTTGGTGGGACGAACAACACACATCTTCTGAGCTAGCCGCACGATACTCGCAGCGAGCAGACAAACAAAATCAGTTCTTTACAGCCTCAAGATCGACATGACATCATATCACGAGTTTTTCATTTGAAGGTTAAGGCTTTAATGGCGTTGTTGATTAAAGGCCGGTTATTTGGGGAAGTGCAGTGCTTCATGTATTCTATTGAATGGCAAACACGTGGTCTCCCCCACGTACACATACTTATATGGTTAAAGATTAAAATTATGCCTAATCAAATCGATTCTTACATTTGTGAAGAAATTCCTAATATACAAAAGGATCCTTTGCTGCATGAGATTTTTAAGACTAACATGATACATGGGCCATGTGGTGTATTAAATATTAATTCGCCATGTACGAAAAAAAAGGTACATGCACAAAAAAATTTCCTAAAAAGTTTCTTAAGGAAACTATTACAGAAAATGATGGTTATCCCCAATATCGGCGAAGATCCCCAATGGATGGGGGCTTACTGTTAAAATTAATGGTATAACTGTAGATAATCGTTGGGTTGTGCCATACAATTCCGTGCTTTTGCGCACCTTCGGAGCTCATATAAATGTGGAACATTGCAACTCAGTAAAGTCTATTAAATTCATTTGTAAATATGTTAACAAGGGCAGTGACCAAGCAACAGTTGCAGTCGAGAGTCTTAAAGATGAGGTCCATGTGTACCACAGTGGTCGATAGAAAAGTAGCTCAGAGGCAGTATGGAGTATTTTATCGTTTCCAATTCATGAAAGATACCCCCCTATTTTTCATTTAAGTGTTCATTTGGAAAATGGTCAGCGGATATACTTTGACCCAAATAAACCCAATCAATTAGCTAATCAACTAACTAATCCGGCAAAAACTACGCTTACAGCGTTCTTCGGTCTTTGCAAAATTGACCACTTTGCAAAAACACTTCTTTATGTTGAGGTGCCATCCCATTACATTTGGGCTAATAAAAAATTCCAAAGAAGAAAGAAGGGGTTAGATGTACCAGAGTTTTCTGGTGTTAAAAAGGATAATACTTTGGGGCGTGTGTATACATTACATCCAAAAAATAGTGAATATTATTATTTAAGACGTTTACTTCACGAAGTTCGGGGTCCAACATTATTCTCTTTTTTAAAAACTGTAAATGGTGTTTTGTATAAAACATTCCAATTGGCTTGCAAAGCTTTAGGCTTACTAGAAGATGATAATCACTGGGACTGCACATTGGAAGAAGCAGCATTATGCCAGTCTCCAAATACATTGCGTGACCTCTTTGCAATTATGTTAACTCATTGTTAGTTATCTGATGCTATGCTTCTTTGGAATAAGTACAAGGAAAGTCTTTCAGACGATATATTGTATAGAGTAAAATATAAAATAGATGACGATATAGATCCAGAACTTATAGAAAAAGTTTTTAATAAATGTTTAATTTGTATTGAAGATCTAATATTGTCAATGGGCGGAGATGTCTTATCAAGTTATGGCTTACCCAAGGCAATTAGAGATAAAGAGTTTTTGGAAAATATAGATTACTTGCGAGAAATAAATTTTGAATGCAATGAAGCTCAAGTAAGAAACGAGGAAAATTCCCTTACTATTGAACAAAAAAACTGTTATAAAACAATCTTAGGCAGCATTGACTCTGGAAACGAAGGAATGTATTTTTTGGATGCTGCTGGTAGCACTTAACTGAAAACAAGGGCAACGTCTTTCGAAGTTAACTAACTTATCCTCCCGTACAAAAACGGCACCATCCCACGTAGCTAACTAACGTAACCCGGTAGAAGAGTGGCACTCCCTATAGTGAACTTACTTTGCCCCCAGCTTGTGGAATATTCGCCCTCTGCGCGTTGATTGTACTCCTAGTACACGGTTTAGGTCGTTATTAATTTTTAAGTTAATCGCATGTTGAGGTGTACGCCGAGGTACGTACCGTTCTGCGTACCGTTCAAAGAATGCGGAGCACATGTTTGTGAAATAAGAGTAAACGTTAGGTGTTTACACATTGGCTCGTTTAGTTTGATATGCCAGTCAGATAGACACCTTTTGACTACTAGAAAGCGGAGGGAATGTTTGTCTATTAAGAGTAAAAGTTAGGTGCTTACACTTTGGCTCGTTTAGCTTGAGACCCCAGTCAGATAGCACCCTTTTCACTACAGCAAAATGAAATGACTTATTGCTCGGATTGGCCATCTGGAACGACTTATGATCGTAGATTTGCTTATGTTATCAAATTCCTTAAATTAAAAAGCTTTGTTGGTTACGGAAAAAGTTTGATTAGAAAACTTAAGTTTTGGGTACCTTGATAACCAACATGTGGGATTAAATAAATAACTTAAAAGAGCTGCATAAAGTGGGTTCACCCACAAAGATGTAAAATTATCATTTTACCATGACCGAAATTTATATAAAATGGAGTAAAAGTTTCTACTGCAGAAAAATAACTATATTGCATGCACAATGTCATGTACATAAGGACGCGGAAGTAAATAAGGCAGCATGAGAGCTGCTCTTATATCTATATAAGCCCATGTTATATTCGAGATATAAGTGATCGTGTTAATAGTATATCATATTTATTCGTGCTGTATCTTACGCTAAGTATAAACTTATAAATGGTTTTGGGTTCAATAAAAAAGTCAGCTCTTAACTCTCCCTGGAACTACGAAGACCTTGTGCCTATTGACGAGAGTTCAAAGCATTTTAAACAAGAAAGGAAAGCTATCTTCGAGTGGAGCCCAAGTTGATATACCCTTGCAGAATATTCTGTAAATAATATTCTCCAAAATTATTCATATGATGCATTCTTAATACTTATAAAAATCCCAACTTCCTAAATTTAAAAACACCAAAGTTATGGCATTTTCAATCGTTCAGTTATATGGCAGCTATAGGATATAGTCGGCTGATCCCTATAAAGTTTGGTAGGTCGGATTGATTGGCCAAATAAATAACCCATAGAAAAGCCCAACTTCCTAACTTTACAAACACCTGAGTTATGGCATTTCCTATCGTTCAGTTATATGACAGCTATAGAATATAGTCGGCCGATCCCGGCCGTTCCGACTTATATACTGCGCGCAAAGGAAAGAGGTGTGTGTGCAAAGTTTTGATTCGATATCTTTCGCTTAGAAACAGGCAGACGGACAGACGGATATGCTTATATCAACTCAGGAGGTGATCCTGATCAAGAATATATATACTTTAAAAGGTCGGAGATGTATCCTTCACTGCGTTGCACACTTTTGACCAAAATTATAATACCCTCTGTAGGGGTATATAAATAACTGTCTTAGCTATGACAGATCATAAATAACAAAAAGCCCATTCAATGTGATGAAGGTATCAACCAAATTAGAAACTATGATGATACAACATGGAATTTTTAATAAAATTTAATGGATTGTTGTTTTTTCGTCGCATCAAATTGTAATAACTTGAAAATAAATTGCATTTGCTTAGTTTTAGTTTTCGCTACGCTTTTCGACTCCCTTTTTTATTCAATTTTATCTTTGTGTTTCATTCTTTACAGGCTGGTAATATAGGGAACTATTCAAGGGTGGAGGCCAAGATAATTTTCAATCTGACTTAGACGGAAAATCAAAATTAAGCCCCTCTAATTAATTTTTGACTACTTTTTCTTTCCATTAATTATTTGTTTTTTAGTGAGAAGTTTAGCCAACTCGGATCAAGTGTGCTCTGACTTAGACGGGAAATTAAACCATATTTGGAGTAAAATTAAAGACCTCTAATAAGTTATTGACTACTTTTTTATTCCATTTAGTATTTGTTTTTTAGTGAGAAGTTTACCCAACTCGAGGTCAAGTTTGCTCTGATTTGCGGTAAAGAAGGTGCATATTTAGCTAATCGTAATCAGCGCTAAAATTACCTCCAATCATTTTTAGAACCAATCCCAAGTGACTTTGACTATTTAAGAGACCTAGAAAAAGAGTTTTGACAATGACTTGGTATCCTATAAACTAAACTTAACGAACTTAAATAACGACAGTCTCGATTTTATTTTAATTGTAAGGGCCGTTACTTAAGATGGGGAAGTCTTCAGTCCGGCCAGGGTGCTTTTCAGGTAAATTCGAAGGTCTACAGGGATGAATAAGGACTCTGAGCTCGATTTGTTGGCACTATTGAGACTCTGCCTTTTATTAACAAATTTCGGTTTTTAAGTTTATTTATAACATTAAATATTTTTTTGTTTATCATGAATGAAAATTTATGGTACACATTATTAGATTCTTGCAGTAGTGATATTGGCAATTATTTTATTGATTGCTATAAAATGTGTATTAACCACACCAATAGTTCCTTTTAAAATTTCTAAAATTGACGAAACGGCTTAGTTAGCTAAATATGATTTCGATAACATCATTCATTTGTACCATTTGCTCTTCATCCGTTAACCGAAATAAATAGTGTTATAGTTATCCAATGAATACAAAAGAAGCTCTTTTATTTGTTAATTTACTTTGGGAATTAACATGTCTAACAATAAAGGATGCACACTTCGGTAAGCCGAAGTTTGTATACCCTTTCAGTTATTACAAAACGACTACATCTCGATTTCTATGGCTATATATTATTATAAACAATAAAGCTATGTCAATTTTGTGCTGCAGTTTGCCACCGTTTCTATGGCAGCTATTACATATTGTTGTCCGATTTTGACAGAACTAATTGCGTAATTTTGATATAGTACATAATAACTTTATCTCAAAAAAATATCTTCATAAATATTTGTTCTTTTTTTTTTTTTTTTTGCACGGAGTTTCACAGCATAGTTAGATCTACAATGATTTAATATTAGGGGAATATAATTTCTAGTTAAAGCAGCTTTAAGCCGCAGTAGAGCTCGCTATGAAAGGAATGCGTGCCAAATAAGAGTTCGGAACTCTCAACATATCGCCAATGTTCGCGGCAATAACCCTAACTTTCGGGAGAAAAGTCGTGCTCAGGATTCCACTGCGTGCGCAACGGAGAAGAAGCGAAAGGGTTTGCAACCTTGAACGGATTCGATACGCACAAGCGCATTTAACTCGTCGGGACGACTTAGGATGCATGCATTTTGATTTCAGGATTCGAATCGTCGACAGGACCTTGGCTATCGTGTTTCTGAGCGGACTCGGGATATGGAGGCACGTGCAGCCCGTCGGCAGGACTCTGAGAAGCGAAGGCAAGAGCAGTTGCGAAACACTGCTGAACACTCTGCTCGGAGGGCTATTCCGGATTCGGGACATGGATGCAAATTAAATTTCTTGTTAGTCGATGAATTAAATAAATAAACTGTTGCATCTCATTAAACTGTTGCATCTCATTGTGAAATTCGGTTATGCTGACCGATGCAATTTGGTGTGAACTTGAATCGCAAAAGGGCGCAATTGATTGGGATTCAAACGGAAGCTGATGTTTACTTTAATTTTAATTTGCGCTTAAGATGAAACTGTCGCATTTCATTGTGAAATGTTATTAGCAATTGATTGGGCTTCGAACGGAAGCTGATGTTTACTTTAATTTTGATTTGTTTAGCTTAGTTGGGGAACCATGATCGGACCTCAAAGCCAAAGGCAAAGACAAAGGCAAATGCAGTGTTTGACAATATTGTTTATAAAAGCCATAAGTGGCCTGGTTTCACGGGTTGGATAACTCTCCCCCTTCTAAAATAGATCGTCCCGATTCAATATGAAATTCATTTAATTGCTCTCTTAATTCTGTTATAACATTTTCTTGACTAATAGATTTTTCTGGTTTTGGCCGTTGTTTTTTGGTTACTGTTGAGAAATAGATCGGTCATTTAATATTTGCCTATAATAGCACCTAGTTAAACGCTCATCATTGTTTCGTTTTCTATATAAAAGCTTTAAGCTCACACGCATAGCCGAAATTGCAGTAGATCTGCATTAGTATTGAAATATCACGCGTTTTTCTGCATTCTTTTTTGTTCTGCTCGTTTTCTGGGCATTCATATAGTTGACTTCACCGCAACCGCTCGCTTATCGCAAACCATATTGTAAAACCGCTAAACATTAATAAAATCTAAAAACCTATACATACATAAAATAGTACAGTCCATTTCATTTATAATCATACCAAATCTTGGTCCGTTCGAGTAGCCGGATAACCGCGTTTGATTTTGAGTTTCTTTGTGAATAATAAAAGACAAATAAGCTGCCGTTTTCGTCATGAACGCGATAATGCATCGGACAATTCAACAACGTGGTGCCTGCAAGGGGCAATTAACGCGCACCCTTAACGGTGCTTTGGAGTTTTCGCAGAAGTGTGATAGTGTGGAAACATTGCACATGAAGCTGGAGCGTCTAGTAGCCACTTTCAACCATTTCATGGAGCTCTCCGATGATTTAGTGGCATTCAACAAGGAGGAAGGATATGAGGATCCTGGATTGGATATCCCTGAATACGAGGAGAAGTTCTACAGAGCGCATTCTATTTTTAGTAAAGCCATTAAGGAGATGGGTGGTCAAGATCATGGACAGGACCAGTCGAATATTTTGCTATCAAGTACAGTGGAACGTCTATTTGAGGGACAAAACCAACTTCTGGAACAAATTCATAACTCATCGGGAGCAGCTAATTTAAGGTTTGAAAAAATTCGCATTCCCACATTTTCTGGAAAGTACGAGGATTGGAGCCAGTTTAGTGATTTGTTCTTAAGCTCAGTAAATAATAACGAGAAACTGTCCAAGTGCCAAAAGTTTCATTATTTGAAATCTTATTTAGATGGGGAAGCACTTTCCTTAATTAAACATATTGCCGTTTGTAATGACAATTACCGAGATGCGTGGGAAAAATTGGAAAATCGTTATAACAAGAAAACGCTAATCGCTCGATCTTTTGTTCAGAATTTTATTTCGTTGCCAACCGCTAACAATTCGAATATCGCTGAGTTACGTAGGGTAATTGACTCTGCCGACGAATGTATTCGAGGCCTGCACGCGCTGAACTGTGACAGCCGCGATGTGTGGCTAATTCATATTTTGCTATCCAAGTTAGACCCCGAAATTAAACAAGTTTGGGCTAACTGTAGTGTGTCGTCCAAGGAAGACGTCACCATAAATGATTTATTCACTTTTCTTTTTGCTCATTGTGATACTTTGGAGTCTTGTCAGGATATACACGTAGCGCAACCCTCAAGACCAGCCCAGAGTAGACGCCGCCAAGTCGCTTATCATGCAAGTGGATCAAATCAGTCTTCTCGCGACTGTACATATTGTCAAGGACCGCACAATATATATGCATGCACTGAATTCAAAGCCCTAGATGTACTAAAACGCCGTACCTTCGCCAGGGATACTAAGCTTTGTTTTAATTGTCTAAGTCGATCGCATCAAGTCAGGGATTGCAATTCTTCGAACACTTGCCGTCAGTGCAACGGTAAGCATCACACGCTAGTCCACCCGGAAGAGTCAAGATCGATTCCGTTGGCTCCTGCCCACATGTCTGCCGCTAAAGTAAATATAGTTCCTTCGTCTGATCATGCTGCTGATTTGAATATTGCCGCTGCCAGCCATCATACTGTGGAGAGGGCTAACAAGCAAGCTCTACTTCCAACGATTCTTGCCAATGTAATTGACACATGTGGCAACAAGACTACATGTTGGTTATTGCTCGATACTGGATCAACAATAACCATGGTAGCTGAGTCCTTTATCCAAAGGATAGGAATTCCACGTACGCACGCTCGCATCTCAGTTGTTGGTTTAGGTGCTAACCCGGCTGGAGTTAGCCGAGGTCGCGCTAGCTTCACATCGCTTTCAAGAACCACGACTGAATCATTGGAAGTCTCGGCTTTAATTATGTGTTCTCTGAGTTCTTTGATTCCCGCTCAGCAGGTCAAATCCAGCGCTCCTATATGGAACAAGATTCGCAGCTTACCATTAGTTGACCCGACGTTTGGAGCACCGGGAAAAATCGACGTGATTTTAGGCGCTGATCAACTGTGGAACATATATTCTGGACATCACCGAGAGTTTGGTATTGAATACCCTATCGCACTGCATACTAATTTTGGTTGGGTTATTACAGGCAGCTATAATGATTGTAACAACGCATCTACGCACGCACAAGTCCATCACGCTTACGAAGATTTGGATTCCTTAGTTCGATCATTCATGGACATGGAGCAGGTTTTACGTTGCCACAAGCTTTAAACCGCTTCGCCGCCTTAGAGCGGAAATTCCGCAGTTTCCCTGCACTCAAACAAGGATATGTTAATTTCATGGAGGATTACTTGAAAAGAGGACACATGGAATTGATACCTGCTGCGGACGCGTCTGAGGATCCAGCACGCTGCAACTATTTGGCACACCACGCAGTGTTTAAAGCGGATAGTACTACCACACGTTGCCGAGTTGTATTTGACGGCTCAGGAAAGGATTCCAAGGGCCATTCGCTTAATTCAAGACTACACATAGGACCACCTATTCAAAGGGATTTAATTGGAGTATGTCTTCGCTTCCGTCAGCATCTTTATGTATTTTGCGCTGACATTGAGATTTTGGTGTCAGACGAACACACGCAGTATCAACGTATCGTTTGGAGAAAGGAGGAGAGCGCTACCTTGGATCATTATCGACTGCTGACTGTAACATATGGTTTAGCCTCATCGCCGTTCCTCGCCGTTAGAGTTCTCAAGCAGCTCGCAAACGACTATGCCGAAATGTATCCGAGCGCTGCTGTCGTTCTTAACAGAGATGCGTACTTTGATGATATTCCCACTGGATGCGACAAAATTAAGGATCCCATTGCACTTAAAGATGAATTAATTTCGCTTCTAAGCAAAGCTCAGTTCAACCTTCGAAAGTGGAGTTCAAACTGTCACGCCCTATTGAAGTCTTTGCCAAACGAGATTTGTGAGTATCCACTTGAAGCTTTAGAGAAAGACAGCTCCTTTCGATTTGTTAAAGTGCTGGGATTGTGTTGAGAACCAAAAAATGACTATATTTTCTTCAAGCTAGAAATCCCCGGAATTGCCAAGTTCCTCGCTACATATCAGCACCGCGTCAAACAATGGAACTGCATGGATTTGCAGATGCATCATCTCAGGCATATGCTGCCGTCATTTATAGTCGCGTCGAAGTCTGCAATGGATATGCTGTTAAACTTATAATGGCAAAAAACGCAGTTAAACGCAGCCCATTTACTCTTTAAATTGATTTCCCTGGTCAAGCAATCATTAACTATTCCTATTTCCAGAATCAATTGTTGGTCAGACTCTGAAATAGTCTTGCATTGGCTCTCATCTCCTCCCCGGACCTGGAACACATATGTTTGCAACCGAACTGCAGAAATTTTAGAGGCGTGTCCACGTAGCTGCTGGCAACATATTCGAAGTGGCGATAACCCTGCAGACTGTGCATCCCGAGGAATTCTTCCAAAGGATCTCATGGAGCATCCAATCTGGTGGAATGGACCAGCCTGGCTATCTCAGCCACGCTCATCTTGGCCACCCGTAAAGGCTAAATTTGTTCTGTCGACAGAAGAAGAAGCTTGCCTGGAGGTGAAGGCCGAACCAAAGGTTAATTTACACATTTCCGACGACGGCAATTCACTAACCCGTATGATCAACAAAACCTCTTCATAGTCTCGTTTGTTGAGGATACTTAGCTACTGTTTTCGTCTCCTTCATCGTATTCATGGAAGGAATCAACTTTTACCATTTCTGTCGGCGTGGGAGCTACAATATGCCCGATACAAGATATTCACCCACGTTCAGAAGGAGTTTTTCAAAGTGGAATACAAGCAGTTAAACACCGGACAGCCATTAAAAAAGAACTCGAAGTTGATCCGCTACACCCCTTTTTTGGACGAGCAGCGAGTAATACGTGTTGGTGGTCGCATCGACAATGCTACGGCTAATTATGACGCAAAACATCCCATAATCCTGCCTAAGGAATCTCCTGTAGCTGTTTTATTAGTTCAATATCAACATGCCGCATTGCTACATGCTGGAGTCGAATACACTGTAACGACCCTGTTTTGGGAGGCGGTATAGCTCGCCGTGGTCAGGGTTCGAGACAGATATTTCTATTTCCTCTATAGATCGGTTTACCTCCCTTTCCCCAAGAATGACACAGAGGGATAGAACTATAAAGTAGGCGTGTATTTCGTAGTAATTGTACAAAAGTAGTGTTTTGTCGGGTGATGACGTATACGTGAGTTGAGACTGCTTGCTTCGTTGGTTCAGCGCTCCGGAAGGGCCGAGTGGTGAACTACTTGCGGTCGGGATGTGATGCTACAGGAGCGTGTGTGAGGAACTGCTTGCCGTCGTGGGTCCGATGTTCCGGAAACGAGTGTGATGAACTGCTTGCTGTCGTAGATCTGGGAGCGTGTGTGGAGATCTGCTTGCCGTCGTAGATCCGTTGCTCCGGAAGCGAGTGTGATGAACTGCTTCGCGGTGTGTCCGTGACGCTATAGAAGCGGGTGAGAGGGACTGCTTCGCGGTGTGTCCGTGACGCTATAGAAGCGTGTGAGATGAACTGCTTCGCGGTGTGTCCGTGACGCTATAGAAGCGTGTGAGACGAACTGCTTCGCGGTGTGTCCGTGACGCTATAGAAGCGTGTGAGAGGGACTGCTTCGCGGTGTGTCCGTGACGCTATAGAAGCGTGTGAGATCGAGTCGGCGCTGCGGGGTGGGCCGAGTGATCGTGTTGACGTCGTAGATGGGCCGAGTGGTCGCGTTGACGCGGCGGATGGTCGGGTTGTCGCGTTGGCGCTGCGGGCGGCCGAGTGACCGTGTTGGCGCTGCGGGTGGCCGGGTTATCGCGTTGGCGCTGCGGGCGGCCGAGTGAGAACTGCTTCGTCGTGCGTATGTCGTGTACGTCGTGTACGTCGGGTTTGTAGTGTTCTGGGTCGTTGGGAACGATCTACTTGGATTTCTAGTGGGATTCGGGAATGTAGGGCATCGTTAGTTTCGGCTGCCGGGCATCGTTAGTTTTCTTTCGACCTGCCGTTTCTACATCCGTTTCGTTTCTGGGTCGGAAGCCGGAAACGTGACGTCTGGGGGAACTCACTGAGGTGGGCCTGTATTACGTAAACCGGGCCGCCTCAGTGATCACGACTGGGTCTGGGATGATTTCAGGGAAACCACACCGGGACGCCAGTGATCCTCACCAGGTCGTAGAGCCGATTTAAAACCGCACTCTTACGGATCCTCCACCAATACCAAGACTATCTACCAGAACACTTACCCGGATATTTCTCCTTGTTGCTGATGTTTCCTCGAAGATCGTCGGAACGCAAGTGACTCATCTGGGGTCTTGCCTCTGCTTATATAGGCCCCGTTGAGTGTGCCCAGAGCGGTCGATGTTGAGAATACCGCTATCGATAACTCGTTATCGGTTCCTCAATATAGCGATGGTACTAGGTTATCGAAGTATCGTAAGGGTTAGTGTGGCCAGACCTGGTAGTTGTTTATCGATATGTTAGTGTGACCAACGTATCTGTTTGGGCGCGCGGTTTGAACGTGTGCGCTTTTTGGCGCGTATTTTGAATGTGGTGCGGCGTAGTGAGAATAAAGAAGATAGATGTGTTTTTGGAATGTTCTTTTTTATTATTTGTGACGTCGGGTCGTCACACCCCCCCGCTTAAGACACTGGCGTCTCGTTGGTGTTGGTGTGTACGTGTCCGTCTCTGCCGATGCGGATGCGGGTTGTGTGGTTGTCCGAGACCACCAGTGTTGTCTTGCGGTTTCCGCTCCGCCAGGTTGCCTTCAGACGCACGACCGCTTCCTCCACGCGTTTCAGGTGCTCCTCGCGGCCCCGTGGTTTTGGCTCCCATTCCTCCTCGCTTTCCTCCGATAAGTTGATCGGCTTCACTCCGGGAAAGTCTAGAGCCGAGAGCCGCCGCGGGGTTACCCATTTTGTTTGCGGACGCTGATGATCTGCCAGTTGGTGCCTTTTTGTGCCGGTCGTTGTCCTGGGCATGGGGGTCGTTCTTCGTTGTCCGTTGCTTGCCGTGTCGTTTCCTTTGTCGTTGATGTTGCCAATGTTTGCCGTGTTGATGTAATGGTCCTATTCGTGGTCGTAGGGGTCGCCAGCGTGTTCCGTGTCGTTGCCGTGGTTGTATTCGTGGTCGTGGGGTTGCCAGCGTGTTCCGTGTCGTTGGGGTGGGTGTTGTTCCGTGTGGGTTCCGATGTGGGGCTTGTCTGCCCATCGGGGCAGCCCTGGTTGGCTTCCGGCAACCAGCTGGACCTGCCACGTCCACGGCTCCGAGTATAACTACTCGTCGCCGCTGCTGGTTGATCCTTTGCAGGTTCTCCCTGTATTTTCCCAGCGAGTTTTGAAATTTTTTGTTCATTCTGAAACACGACGAATGGTTTTTTTCTTAGTTGGTTTTTGTGGAGTTGTGCGTGCTTGTTAGTTGAGGGTTTCTACATGGGGTTTCAGTTCGTTTACGTAGGTTCTGTGCGTCTTTCCGGTCACCGTGTGTTTTATTGTTGCAATAACCGCGGATATGAAACCTGTAACTTTGAATGGGCCTTCGTATTTCGGAGCTAACTTTGCCGCGAATCCAGTTGCTGCTTTTGACAATGGGTGCTGTCTTTCCCATACTAAGTCTCCTATTTTGGGTCTCCAGTCCCTTTTCCGGAGGTTGTATGATCTAGCTTGGTCCTGTGCCGCTTTTCCCATGTTTAGGTGTGCAAGTTTCCTCGTTTCCATGATACGCTCCCATCGTGCATGTATTGTCTCCTCCACAATTCCCGATCCTTGTGTGTTTTCGGCAAACAGGCTTCCTGGTAATCTAATTTCCCGTCCGTAGAGCAGATATGCTGGGCTATATTCAGTTGACTCTGATCTGCTACTGTTGATTGCCAACGATATTTCAGGTAGCCAGTCGTCCCATCTTGTGTGCTCTGTTCCCGAGAATTGTGCGATCATTGTTTTAATCGTCCGGTTGGCCCTTTCTGCCGGGTTTTCTTGAGGGGTGTATGGGGCTGTCAGCTGGTGAGCAATTCCCCATTTCTGTAGCTGTGCCTTGAACTTGTTGCTAGTGAATTGCACCCCATTGTCCGAGATTATTTTTTTTGGTGTTCCGAACCGGGATATGACCTGTTCCCTTAGTACCTTTAGTACGATATCTGTCGTTGCTTTCCGGACGGCTGCAATTTCTACCCATTTAGTGAACTTGTCGAACATCACTAGCAACATGTTGTTACCGTGGCTGGATCTCGGTAGTGGGCCCACGAAATCTATGCATAGGGTTTCCCAGGGTACTTTTGCTATTTCTGACAACATTTTCCCTGCTGCTTGTTGCTGAGATGTTTTGTAGCGTTGGCACGTTTCGCAGCTTCTCACATGCTGCTGTATATCTCTGTGCATTCCTTGCCAGTAGTATTGTGCCATTATCCGGTGTTTTGTTTTTCTCACCCCTAGGTGGCCTGCTGTTGCTTCGCTATGGTTTTCTCGAAGTACTCGCTCTCGTTGTTTTTTAGCCACGCATAGTTTCCATGGCTGTGTGTCCTCGTCTGCAGCCCATGACGGTATATGCCTATATAGCCTTCCGTTAATTATCGCGTAATCTGGCCATGATTCGGGGTTTTTTCTAAGTCTATAACTTTCCGTTTAATCCAGACGTCTTCTTCGATTTCGGCTCCGTGGGCTTCTTCTTCTGGCATTCTGGACAATGCGTCCGCCACGACTTTGAGCTTTCCTCTGCGATAGCGAATCTCGAACGAGTATGGCTGCATTGCCAACGCCCATCTGGCGATCCGTCCTGATGGGCTCTCTATCGAGTTAAGCCACTTTAGCGCCTGATGGTCCGTGATGACTATGAAGTGGTAACCTTCCAAGTACATCCTCATCTTCTGGATGCCCCAGTGGATTGCCAGGCATTCCTTTTCGGTTGCTGAGTAGTTCTGTTCCGTCTTTGTGAGTTTCCGACTGGCGTACGATATCACGTGCTCGCCGTCTTCGTCTTCTTGAGTAAGGACCGCTCCTAGTCCGCAGTTGCTGGCGTCTGTCTGGAGTAGAAAAGTTTTCCCAAAATCTGGGCAGGCCAGAACTGGTGCTTCCGTTAGTGCCTTTTTTAGGTGTTGCGTTGCCTGTTCTGCCTCCTCGCTCCATTTGAACTTCGTGTCTTTCTTCACTAAGTTATATAGTGGTTGTGCCAGTTCCGTGAAGTTTGGGACGAATCTTCTGTACCATGAAGCTACTCCCAGAAAGCTGTGTACTTGCTTCGTTGTCTGTGGGCTTGGCATGTCTAGGATCGCGGCTATTTTTCCCGGGTCCGTGTGTATCCCCCTTGCGCTAACCACATGGCCTAGGTACTTCAGCTCTTCCTTGAAGAAGTGACATTTCTCTGCGTTTATCTTCAAATTTGCTTTGCGTAGTCGGCTCATTACTTCCTGTAGTTTTCCCATGTGTTCCCTTTTGGTACGCCCGATGACCACTATATCGTCCAGGTATGCGAATGCAAAGGGTTCCATCTCTGGTCCTATGACTGAGTCCAGAGCTCTTTGAAACGTGGCTGGTGCTGTGTGTAGTCCGAAGGGCATTACCTTCCACTGATACAGCCCGCGCCCAGGTACGGTGAACGCGGTGAACTGTTTGCTTCCTTTATCCATCGGTATTTGCCAGTAGCCACTTTTTAAGTCTAGTGTACTTATATATTTGGCCTCTCGTAGTTGGTTGAGTATGTGGTCCATACGGGGTACTGGGTATGCGTCACGTTCTGAGTGCTCGTTCAGCTGCCTGTAGTCTATGCAAAGTCTCCATTCTTTGTTTTTCTTCTCTACTAGTACTACTGGTGAGCTGTAAGCGGAATGCGAGGGTTCGATGAGATCCTGAGCCAGAAGCTCGTCCACTTGTTTGTTTATTATTTCTTGCATGGCTGGGTTTCGAGGATAGTACCTTTGTTTGATTGGGCGATCGTGCTTCATGAATATCCTATGCGTGGCAATATGGCTGACTCCCTTGACTTGACTCATCATTTCCAACTCTTTTTCAAGGGTTTCTTGTACCTCTGCTTCCGTTAGATCGCCTGTCGCTAGTGATCCTATGCCGTGACTCTTTTTTTTTTCCTCCTGTTTTTGTTTCTTTGGTCCCCGTTCATCTTTGCTGTGAGTCCTCCGCATTGTAGTGTCGCGTTGCATTGTTCCAAGAAGTCTATCCCCAGCAGAAGGTCGCCGATTACCTCTTCGAGGATTAGCAGCGTTGTTGTGTTTGTTTTGTTTCCGAGTTGTATTGGAACTTCTAGTGCCTCTGTGACCGTTCTGTTTGTTCCGTCTGCTAGCCTAATGGCTTCGGTTACTTGTTTTTTCTCCCATGTCTGGCTATTCTGCTGGCTAGTTTCCTGGCGATGAAACTTCTTGTAGCTCCTGTGTCTATGGCCCCGCGAACTCTTGCGTTGCCTATATTTACTTGTGCAAGTAGTCGTCGGCCGTTGAAGTTTATTGATGTTGCGGGTGTGGTGTTTGCCCTGGGCACCCGCTGTGATCCCCCGGGCCTCTAGCGTTTCCCGACGTTTCGTTCCGGCGACAGCAATGGATCGTTCGTATTCCATCCTGTCCGCATATCCAGCAGAATATTCTTGGCGTATTGTTGCACTGCTGTCCTCTGTGTCCCTCTTCTTTGCACCTTGAACATCTATTATTCATATTGAATGATCGAGTTATTCCTCTGCTCAGTGCTTGTGGAGGTTCCTGTGGTCTCCATTGGTTTCTCGTTTGTCTCCCGGAATCTCCCGGTTGCTGCCGTTGTGTCCAGTGGCTTTCCGAAGTGTGTTGTGGTGCGCGTTCCTGTGGTTGGAGGGCCTCGAATTCCTCTGCCAACTGTAAGTATTCCGCTAGGGTTCGGCATTCCCCTCGTTTGGCGTATTTTTTGAACTCCACTCGACTGTTTCGGTAGACCCACTCTAGTTTCTTTTCCTCCGTGAGAGTGGTAAATCTCATGATTTTACGAAGTTCCCGTGCGTAGTCCTTTGCTGGCTCGTTTGAACCCTGGTGCCTGCGTGTTATGTTTTCCATCGCTTTCTCTTCGGAGTCCGCCGGTCTGTAGTATCCCAGGAATTCTGTCTTGAAGCTTTTCCATGATGGCATTGGAATTGGGTGGGTATGCCACCAGTCCAAGGCACAGTCTCTGAGCAAAATCACCATAGCTCCTGCTGCTTGGTCGAGCTCTATCCCATAGGCCCTTGCCAGCTCTTCCGTTCTACAGATGAATTCTGTCGGGTCGCCCGTGCCATCATAAAATTCTCCCCAGCTACGTATTACTCCCATTGTGGCCACTTTGTCAGTCTTCCTGGGTTCGGGTATCGACTTTCCGCTGCTTGTCGCTTGTGTGTCTGGTATTTGTAGCAAGTTTGGGGTTTTCTCGCTGATGTGTTGCTCCGTGTTGGATGTCCCCTTAGCCCCTTTCGGTTGATTCCCTGATCCGTCGGGTGTTGGTGATGGGGTCCTTGCGTGTTTTTGTGCCAGTCCTAGGAGGCGTATGATGGTTTTTTCGCTGTGGTCACCGTTCTTTATGAACTCCGACATTTGTTTTCGCATGTCTTCGCACAGTGTTTCTGGCTCGATGTCAAATTCCATTAGATAGGTTTCCAGTTGTGTTTTATTACAATTGGAGATCCAGCTTCTAGTTAGCTTGTCTGCCATTTTATCTGTGATTTGTTGAGGAAGAGGGTAAACGATCTTTGTGGTGTTTGAGGTTTCTGTCTATTTGTCTTCAATCTGCTCGGACGCCACTGTAACGACCCTGTTTTGGGAGGCGGTATAGCTCGCCGTGGTCAGGGTTCGAGACAGATATTTCTATTTCCTCTATAGATCGGTTTACCTCCCTTTCCCCAAGAATGACACAGAGGGATAGAACTATAAAGTAGGCGTGTATTTCGTAGTAATTGTACAAAAGTAGTGTTTTGTCGGGTGATGACGTATACGTGAGTTGAGACTGCTTGCTTCGTTGGTTCAGCGCTCCGGAAGGGCCGAGTGGTGAACTACTTGCGGTCGGGATGTGATGCTACAGGAGCGTGTGTGAGGAACTGCTTGCCGTCGTGGGTCCGATGTTCCGGAAACGAGTGTGATGAACTGCTTGCTGTCGTAGATCTGGGAGCGTGTGTGGAGATCTGCTTGCCGTCGTAGATCCGTTGCTCCGGAAGCGAGTGTGATGAACTGCTTCGCGGTGTGTCCGTGACGCTATAGAAGCGGGTGAGAGGGACTGCTTCGCGGTGTGTCCGTGACGCTATAGAAGCGTGTGAGATGAACTGCTTCGCGGTGTGTCCGTGACGCTATAGAAGCGTGTGAGACGAACTGCTTCGCGGTGTGTCCGTGACGCTATAGAAGCGTGTGAGAGGGACTGCTTCGCGGTGTGTCCGTGACGCTATAGAAGCGTGTGAGATCGAGTCGGCGCTGCGGGGTGGGCCGAGTGATCGTGTTGACGTCGTAGATGGGCCGAGTGGTCGCGTTGACGCGGCGGATGGTCGGGTTGTCGCGTTGGCGCTGCGGGCGGCCGAGTGACCGTGTTGGCGCTGCGGGTGGCCGGGTTATCGCGTTGGCGCTGCGGGCGGCCGAGTGAGAACTGCTTCGTCGTGCGTATGTCGTGTACGTCGTGTACGTCGGGTTTGTAGTGTTCTGGGTCGTTGGGAACGATCTACTTGGATTTCTAGTGGGATTCGGGAATGTAGGGCATCGTTAGTTTCGGCTGCCGGGCATCGTTAGTTTTCTTTCGACCTGCCGTTTCTACATCCGTTTCGTTTCTGGGTCGGAAGCCGGAAACGTGACGTCTGGGGGAACTCACTGAGGTGGGCCTGTATTACGTAAACCGGGCCGCCTCAGTGATCACGACTGGGTCTGGGCTGATTTCAGGGAAACCACACCGGGACGCCAGTGATCCTCACCAGGTCGTAGAGCCGATTTAAAACCGCACTCTTACGGATCCTCCACCAATACCAAGACTATCTACCAGAACACTTACCCGGATATTTCTCCTTGTTGCTGATGTTTCCTCGAAGATCGTCGGAACGCAAGTGACTCATCTGGGGTCTTGCCTCTGCTTATATAGGCCCCGTTGAGTGTGCCCAGAGCGGTCGATGTTGAGAATACCGCTATCGATAACTCGTTATCGGTTCCTCAATATAGCGATGGTACTAGGTTATCGAAGTATCGTAAGGGTTAGTGTGGCCAGACCTGGTAGTTGTTTATCGATATGTTAGTGTGACCAACGTATCTGTTTGGGCGCGCGGTTTGAACGTGTGCGCTTTTTGGCGCGTATTTTGAATGTGGTGCGGCGTAGTGAGAATAAATAAGATAGATGTGTTTTTGGAATGTTCTTTTTTTATTATTTGTGACGTCGGGTCGTCACAACACGTTCCATGGTCTACGACAAAGATATTGGATTCTAGGAGCCCGAAACCTTGTCCGCAAAACCGTATTTAATTGCAGGACTTGCTTCTTGCAACGACGACATACGAGTTCTCAACTTATGGCTGATTTACCAGAGTTTCGAGTTCAACCCGCCCGTTGTTTTCTTCACACTGGATTGGATTATGCTGGACCTGTGACGATCAAGGCCTCCATAGGTCCACCAAAATTTGGCAAGGCTTGGTTTGCCATCTTTGTTTGTCTCTCTACCAAAGCGATACATATTGAACTGGCCAGCGATTTGACAACATCCGCTTTTATAGCCGCTTTCAAACGTTTTTGGTCCCGACGAGGGCCCATATCGGATCTATATTCGGACAACGGCACAACTTTTCATGGAGCTAAACGAGACTTAGTTGAAATGCAACGGATCGCCATTGCCCAAACTCAGAGCGAAGAGATTTCGAGCTTCTTGTCGAGTCACGAAATTAATTGGCATTTCATTCCGCCCCTCCGCGCCCCATTTTGGAGGTATTTGGGAGGCTGGTGTGCGATCTATAAAGTTGCACCTAAAACGAGTTATTGGCAGCAGTGCGCTAACATTCGAGGAATATTCGACCCTGTTAATTTAAATTGAAGGGCTTCTGAACTCTCGACCTTTGTGCGCACCCAGCGATCACAGCCTTGACCCGCTAACCCCTTCTCATTTTCTAACAGGTCAGCCTCTCACTTCGGTACCAGAGCCATCTTTCCTGGATGTAAACATCAACAGACTGCAGCGCTGGAGACAATTGCAGGCCAAGGTTCAAGGGTTCTGGAAACGCTGGAACTTAGAGTATCTCAATACACTTCAAGTTCGCACGAAATGGCAACAAGATGTTCAGAATGTTGCGATGGACACCCTGGTTGTCCTGAAGGAGCCGAACCAACCGCCAAGCAAGTGGCTGTTGGGACGAGTCATACAACTTCATCCTGGCCAAGATCAGAGGGTCCGTGTGGTCACAGTTAAAACGGCCAGAGGAATCTACAAGCGGCCCATTACGAAACTAGCTGTGCTTCCTTTGAACTGAACAGTCGTTCAGGGGGGCCGGTATGTTGAGAAATAGATCGGTCATTTAATATTTGCCTATAATAGCACCTAGTTAAACGCTCATCATTGTTTCGTTTTCTATATAAAAGCTTTAAGCTCACACGCATAGCCGAAATTGCAGTAGATCTGCATTAGTATTGAAATATCACGCGTTTTTCTGCATTCTTTTTTGTTCTGCTCGTTTTCTGGGCATTCATATAGTTGACTTCACCGCAACCGCTCGCTTATCGCAAACCATATTGTAAAACCGCTAAACATTAATAAAATCTAAAAACCTATACATAAAATAATACAGTCCATTTCATTCATAGTCAGTTACAAATAATATAGCATTTTTGTATTTTATAATAAATAAAAATCAAACATATAATGATTAAAATTAATAATATAAATTTAAGTGATATAAAATATTATTAATATTAATTTTAATAAAATATTTAAAATGTTTATATTATCTAAAGAAAGTTCCGAGTTATTTGATAATATATAATCGGATATTTCTTAATTTTTAGTTATGTAATCAAGAATTTTGTTTTCCAAAGTGGTATATGAGATATAATTAATATTGATTGAATCATTAAATGTTATAAAAATGAACCGTTTAAATGGGAGTTGTTAACAATATTGTTACCATTTATAAGAATGGCACCATTTTGTATGATGTCAATTTTTTTCTTTTTTCTCTTATTTTTTTACAAGTCAATCCATTTAATAATCGGGAAAAACAAGTTTTTTCCATAATTAAAGTGCAATAATTATTAAAAAGTTCGTTCTTAAAGTTAGACATTTCATAAAACATATTAGCGCATTTTGCGACTTGATTGCTTAATACTAGTTTCCCATCTTTTTGGGAAATCGCTCTAGCGTGATAAATTTCGCATCTATTTTTAAATTTTGGGTATTTTATATAAATGATTAAAAGTTCTTTATGCAGTGCGATTTTAAAAACAAAGATGTCCATTAAATTAGCGATAATTACTGGTTTTTGTTCATGTTTTAATATTTCCATGATGTCATCATTGTTCAAAATTTTGGTATTAAAAACATCAATTTTTGCTAGTGTAATTCTGTCAATTAAATTTTGCAGATCAAATGTTAGTAATCGTAAACGATGTTTTCGCAGTGGTAAATCTTGATCAATAAAAGATGAATAAAAGATACTCCTGACTTGTATAGTCAATTATTTCTGATTTTGTTAATAAAATAAGGTGTAATATGAGCACCTGATAAAACATTTTCTGGAAAAGATAAAAAAAAATAATATATAAATATTTAGAATTTTATATTATCCTTGTGAATAATCCTATTTCTATTATTGATTATTATTTTGTTAGGTAAATTTTCTTTAACTACTAGTTTTAAGTTTATTTCTTTCCCCGTGTTTCTTCTCATAAACTACCTTCCTACATGATAATCTTTGTCTTTTCTGTTTTCATTATGTATTTCTAACATTTTTTCTTGTGTATTTTTTAAAATTTGAGGAATGTTATCGTGCTCTATTTTATTATATAGTATGTCAAAAGGTTTTTCGTTCGTTGTTTAATGAATGCTCTGATTATATTCTTGAGCAGCTCTTATTACTATTTCGGAATAGTCCGTTAAATTAAATTCTTCTTTTATGCATCGAGCTAGTTCTGTTAATATAGAATGTGCCCTTTCAACTTGTCCGTTTGAGGTACTGTGCCTCGGGTCTGCGTAATGTAAAGTTAAACCGCACCTTTGTGCAAAAGATTTAAATTGGGCCGAGGTAAAGCTCGGTTCATTATCGGTCATTATTATTTTGGCTTGCGGAAATTGTTGAAGAAGTTCCATTACTTTGTTTTCGATATTTAATTTATTTTGGATTTCTTTTACTACTAGAAATTTTGAGTAAGCGTCAATACAAGTTATAAAAGTAAGACTTTGCGCGTAATATATATCAATGTGTAAATTTTCGCCTTCTTCACTTGGGATTGGGGCTTCTCCAATTGGAATTTTAATTAGATGTCTGTTTTATTTGTTTTCGTTGCAAATTTTACAATTTTTTTATATATTCTTTACTTAATCATGTAAGTAAGTTTGGCCAATAATACAATCTACTGATTTGTTTATAATTTTCGTCTAGTCCCCTGTGCGCTCTATAATGTGTTTCTTCGATTATAAGTGCTCTGTCTTCAGAATTTTCAACATCTTGGACAAATATTCTTGTATATAAAAATTTATTCATAAAATTATCTTTAAGTGGTTTTTGAATTCTATAAAAGTCCTCTAAAGTACAATGAATACCGAGTGTTAAATTAGGAGGAATATATTCCCTTAAAATTGATATCAAATTTTCGGGAGTGTCAAGTTCTATTATATGTCTGGTATTTTCGAATATATTAACCGACTCATGTATTGTATACCTCCCCGTTGCTAATAGCAATTGTTGCTTAAACTGGTTTAAGGGTTTACGATTTCTTGTATAACATTCTCAAAACTACTCTCTGCTGAATGCTGAGACCGATTCGTTACTGTCAGTTAAGTTATTGATCTGAATCCTTGATAAGGCGTCTGCAACTACATTAGTTGTACCTGGCTTATAAATGACTTTGGGGGTGAAACTTTCTATGAAGGAGTACCAGCGTTTCATTTCGATATTAGGATTTTTATCAGAAATTGCGAAAGATAATGGTTGATGATCGGTTTGAATTTCAATTCCAATCACTCCGTATAAGTAATTTCTTAGATTTTTAAGGGCCCATACTATGGCTAAAAGTTCTTTTTTATTAGTTGCATAAACTTGTTCTGTTTTAGTCAAGGTTTTTGAAATAAAAGTAATTGGTGGATTTTTAATTCCCAAGATATTTTTATTTTTATTGACGGATATTTCTACGTCGGCGTTCTGAGGATTTTTAATTCCCAAGATATTTTTATTTTTATTGACGCATATTTCTACGTCGGCGTTCTCAGGATTTTTAATTCCCAAGATATATTTGCAACCTTGAACGGATTCAATACGCACAAGCGCATTTAACTCGTCGGGACGACTGAGGATGCATGCATTTTGGAACCAAGAAATCCGTTCTGCGTAGCGTATTCAGGATTCGAATCGTCGACAGGACCTTGGCTATCGTGTTTCTGAGCGGACTCGGGATATGGAGGCACGTGCAGCCCGTCGGCAGGACTCTGAGGAGCGAAAACAAGAGCAGTTGCGAAACACTGCTGAACACTCTGCTCGGAGGGCTACTCCGGATTCGGGACATGGATGCAAATTAAATTTCTTGTTCTTCTTCTTGTCGATGAATTAAATAAATACAATTTTTTATTATATTATTTTGGTGATAAACCTTTTATTCTTAAACACTTTAAATACAAGACACTTTCAGATTACTTTCTAATTGTTGTCAACCGATCGCGGTCGCGATAAAAATAGGACTGCCGCTTAATTTCTAAATCTGATCCAATGAACCTCGGCCAGGAACTTTTCTTTTTGAACTTTAGAACTTCAATTTATGTTTAGATTAAAAGCTTAGAATTAAACTGTTGCACCTCATTGTGAAATTCAGTTATGCTGACCGATGCAATTTGGTGTGAACTTGAATCGCAAAAGGACGCAATTGATTGGGATTCAAACGGAAGCTGATGTTTACTTTAATTTTAATTTGCGCTTAAGATGAAACTGTCGCATTTCATTGTGAAATGTTATTAGCAATTGATTGGGCTTCGAACGGAAGCTGATGTTAACTTTAATTTTCATTTGTTTAGCTTAGTTGGGGAACCATGATCGGACCTCAAAGCCAAGGGCAAAGACAAAGGCAAATGCAGTGTTTGAAAATATTTATAAAAGCCATAAGTGGCCTGGTTTCACGGGTTGGATAACTCTCCCCCTTCTAAAATAGATCGTCCCGATTCAATATGAAATTCATTTAATTGCTCTCTTAATTCTGTTATAACATTTTCTTATAAGTAAAAAATCAAATATATAATGATTAAAATTAATAATATAAAGGTAAGTGATATAAAATATTTTTAATATTAATTTTAATAAAATATTTAAAATGTTTATATTATCTAAAAAAAGTTCCGAGTTATTTGATAATATATAATCGGATATTTCATAATTTTTGAAGTGGTTCGTAGTTATGTAATCAAGAATTTTGTTTTCCAAATTGGTATATGAGATATTATTAATATTGATTGAATCATTAAATGTTATAAAAATGAACCGTTTAAATGGGCGTTGTTAACAATATTGTTACCATTTATAAGAATGGCACCATTTTGTATGATGTCAATTTTTTTATTTTTTTTCTCTTATTTTTTTTACAAGTCTCTCAATTTAATAATCGGGTAAAACAAGTTTTTTCCATAATTAAAGTGCAATAATTATTAAAAAGTTCGTTCTTAAAGTTAGACATTTCATAAAACATATTAGCGCATTTTGCGACTTGATTGCTTAATACTAGTTTCCCATCTTTTTGGGAAATCGCTCTAGCGTGATAAATTTCGCATCTATTTTTAATTATTGGGTATTTTATATAAATGATTAAAAGTTCTTTATGCAGTGCGATTTAAAAAACAGAGATGTCCATTAAATCAGCGATAATTACTGGTTTTTGTTCATGTTTTAATATTTCCATGATGTCATCATTGTTCAAAATTTTGGTATTAAAAACATCAATTTTTGCTAGTGTAATTGTGTCAATTAAATTTTGCAGATCAAATGTTAGTAATCTTAAACGATGTTTTCGCAGTGGTAAATCTTGATCAATAAAAGATGAATAAAAGATACTCGTGACTTGTATAGTCAATTATTTCTGATTTTGTTAATAAAATAAGGTGTAATATGAGCACCTGATAAAACATTTTCTGGAAAAGGTAAAAAAAGTAATATATAAATATTTAGAATTTTATATTATCTTTGTGAATAATCCTATTTCTATTGTTGATTATTATTTTGTTAGGTACATTTTCTTTAACTACTTGTTTTTTATATCTAGTTTTAAGTTTATTTCTTTCCCCGTGTTTCTTTTCATAAACTACCTGTCCTACATGATAATCTTTGTCTTTTCTGTTTTCATTATGTATTTCTAACATTTTTTCTTGTGTATTTTTTAAAATTTGAGGAATGTTATCGTGCTCTATTTTATTATATAGTATGTCAAAAGGTTTTTCGTTCGTTGTTTAATGAATGCTCTGATTATATTCTTGAGCAGCTCTTATTACTATTTCGAATAGTCCGTTAAATTAAATTTATTTATAAAATTGTCTTTAAGTGGTTTTTGTATTTTATAAAA
>JAECXW010000633.1:0-16125 GCA_018153365.1 Drosophila fuyamai
CAAATTAAAACTGAACACGCGTTGAACAAAGCTCATGCATAGCCGGATGCCCGTGGCACGACCGCTGACCTTACACATTTGAAAAATTACATTACACACGATCGGTGTAAGCCAATGAAAGAGCCACGGCTCGGAATGAAACACAATGTAATGACTCAGCTCTAGGGCCAATAAGTCGGACCCGATTTGGGGTGGACCATGCATGAGGAGAAATGTAATAATAGCAATATTGATAATAATAAAAAGTGATTAATACTAAGAGAATGACAAACATGATCGGTAGTTAATATTAATGAGTAGGTAAAATTTGCTTCCCTATGCTCAGCCTAAAAGCTGGGGTTGGTTATTCTTTACTCCCCGCAAATTGGGCGCCAATCTCGGTGACAGCCAGTTCGTCGATGGACTTTTGTGGCTAGACCCCTCTCGTTGCGCCTGCGGTGTTGTTTGGAGCACGACTAAACGGGACCTTTTTACAAATACGCTTAACTCTAGGATACTGGACTATAACGTGGATACGAAAAGACATTATTTTGAAGAATTTTAATCTTAGATACATCCATAAGGCTAACGTTAGGGACCTCTGTTAGCTTTGTTCGTCGAAAATAGCCTTTAGGTCGTTAATACATGATTGTTAAAATGTTAGGATTGATGATATTATTTTTAGCAAGAGTGATGGTGATCATGCAATTCTGAATTCTGATAGTAACATTCTATTCCTGGCAAGGAGTGTTTCAGCCACAAATGGCCTGAGTCGACAAGATAATCCTTCTTCTCCTGAGTATGTTATTTTTTGTGTGTCTGTTAGTAGGTTGATGTGCACTTCTGTGTCTCTACCTTTATTAATTACAACCTGTCTGTTATTAGCCGCGATAAGCGACGCTTGGTTGGTGTTGATCCTGCTTAAATCTTCCGCGTCAGGTGTACCCCATACGACCTTGTAAGGACTGAGCCCCAAAAATCAAGGCTCCTGGCCATTCCTTGGTGTATCTTTAGTTCTATCAATGAGTTTTGAGCATGCTCAATGTGTCACACTTCCAACACAGCACCCTCATAACAGGACTGTGGGAACAGTTCTAGCATTTTGATTGTAGGTCGATAATGATGGCAGAAAGCCGGACAGATTTTCTTTGGAGTGCCTGACCAGGTACTATTCCCATATTAAGACATTGCCATCTAGCACCGGGATGTATTTAGCATGCGAGAAATCCAGTGATTCTCTAAACGCTCGCGGTGGACAGCAGTATGATGCATATAATGGAGAGCCTGTGGGAATTTAGCAAAGATTGGGTTTAATATAAGGGCGACTGTGGCGAAGGTGGGTGCTACCTAATGTTGTCCTTATGGACCACCCTCCCCTTAATGAATAGGTGTTCCAGATCTGCTTCAACACGCTCTTCTAGATAAGCGGTGTCAATTTATTCCCTAATCTTTTATTATTTGCGAGGTGTACTCTTTCTTAAACTTCGAACTCTGTTTGCCTGGAAAGTTAATCCTATCTAGGTTGGATTGTTAATGCTTTGACAATCTTAAAAAGCCCCCAATTGCCCAGCTTCATCTCATCGCTGCTTGCATGGACTGAGCCTCTATCAAGCCTAGACTCTGTAAGTGAATGTAGCGACCTGTTGTAGTCTATACTTAGTAGACCTCAATATTAGTTTCACAGTGTCCTCCCGATTTTTTATCAATTTTGAGGCATCTGGCAGACTTCCGCCAGGGTACTGTGAAATCTCTCAGCTTGGCCATTGGAGCTACTGTGTAGCGGTGGCACTGTTGACAACGTCGATGCTGTTTTAGTTTCAGCAATGACGTGTTGTCTCTACAAGGTTAAAGGAGGCCTCATTGTCGCAGTATATAGTTTTGGTGTTAGGTAAAAATTTACTAACTGAAGAATAAGGTGCTCGTACATCTATTATTGCTCTGGAAATCAAGGGCTGTACGATGGCGAATTTGGAGAATTTATCCATGCAAGTTAAGAAAAATTTTTGTCAGTCGAAAAAAATATCGATATACAACATTTCCCCAACGTATATGATGGGTTCAGGCCCTTGTGATTCCCGGACATTCCTGTTTCTTGGGATGGCGGTCGTATTTGGCTTTAACACAGACTAACCCACAATTTACGACCACTTCGCTAGCTAATTTGACATATTTCAGGAAGTAATAATCCCCGGAGAATTTGTTTTGCATTCTCCTGGGCAGCGGCCTTCCATGGGCGCGATTGTCGCTCAGTGTTAGTGATTTCCCAAACTGTTCATTGAAAAAACGTTGGTTATGTCACTGACAAAAGTTTTTATGCCAGAACTTTGTCTTAAGGAAGAATCCTGCCTCAAGGCATGTTGGATGCAGGTTAGGGTAAATTAGATCGCAGTGAATCGCGTTCACAACGTTGGCGTTGATGATCTCTTTAACGGATTCAACAAGCAAGTCCTTGTTATTAAAATTGATGATATGACGAGTTCTATTTCCAAAGAGACTATGAAATCGCCGAAGCGGATTGTTGGTCCGCTTCTTCCCCGATAATTTGGTTTCTAAAGCGGTTAAAGAGGTTTATCTGTGGTATCTCATGTACGAGTGAAGCTCATATGCCCCGTAGCCGCGTCGAACTGGGCTTCAGCCTCTAAGTTATTCAGGGTTTTGATAATGCGTCAGCTACCAGGTTTTGTTTTCCGGGTGTGTTTCCCGTTGTTCTCATCAATGAATGCTTTCCATCGCTTGATTTTGGCGTTAGTACAATCTTTTTGTCGGATACCGCATACGTGAGAGGCTGGTGGTCTGAAGATCCGTACCTCATTATTTATATACAGGATAATTCTAGGTTGCCTATTGCCCAGACTATCTTCAATAATTCTCTTTTTTTCAGACATGGCGTAGTTCAGCTCGCAGTCTTTTGTGGCGTGCGTGAAATCGCAAAGTAATAGGTCTTTTATTTTGGGACAGTACCGCGCCTGTTACACTCCCTTTGAGGCGTCAGTGGATTCTACCACAAGTCAAACGGTGATTTAGAAATCAGGGTATATCAATACCAGCATCTTTGTCAGTTATACCATGAAATGTTACCAGAGTCATTCGAATGCATTTCCCTTTGAGTTTCATTAAACCTGACAACTACTTTTCTGACATCGTCTTGCTGACCGTCCCCGTTTTCCCCTTTGAGGATGGCGGTCAGGGTCTAACAATAGATGCAAAGTTTTTACCCAGCTTCTGCAATGGCTCGCCAGGCCTAGGAAGGACCTGAGGCTAAACAGATTTTGGTTCTCGGGAACTCTTTGTGCCCTAACCTTTTCTGGGTCTGTTTTGTACCTCCTCTGGCGTGCAGCATGACTGAACCCTAGGAATTCAACGCTCTCTTTAAAGAACTTCCTGTTTTCTCGTGCGCCCCAGCACCGTGTCAATATACTTGACAAGTAACGTTTCGTTTTCGGAAAGATGGTATGCGCATCAATCTGGCAACGTAGACGTAGCATATTTTTGCCGATTTCTAACCGCAGCTCATCGTCGATGGCTCTTTGGAAAATACTCCTGCGTTTTTAGGCCGAAGGGTAGTCAGCGGCAGAATTCGTGCTTCCCACGAGTAACCGGAGAACGAGGTTTTCTCTCTGTCCTTTTCAATTGAGTATATTTGGTGGTACCCTGACTTCAGGTCTAGGGTAGTAAAAATTTGGCTTTTCCCAAGTTCGCTAGAATCCATAGGGTATGCTCGGCATTTGGGATAGCGATCAACGGCTGTTCGCTCGTTCGAAGCTCAAATCGATTACTAATCGCTTCCCCTCTACTGCCATTATCATCAGTCCCCTTTTTTATCAACTCCGCAGGCAGGGTATTGCTTTGTAGGGGGATCTATATATGGACGGCCTGATTATGCCGTTTTGCAGCAGTTCTTTGATTTCGTTGTTTCAAAGACTGCTGCCCCCATGAGAGATAGGGGTATAACTTGGAGTAGACAGGTTCGTCACTCGTAGTTCAGATAGTAGCGATGACGATTTGTTGAAGGTGAGCGCCTCGTTAGAGAGTTAGAAGCACCTTAATTCTTTTCAGAATAGTTTTTGAGATTTGAAACTTTAGCCAGCGACCAGCACCACTATGTCATCGATTTTGTAAATTGACAGTCCAAAAATTGGAGCTTTTCAGTGACATTTGCGTATTTTATCACCCTGCTGCCTAGGTCCCATGCTACTCCATCGCGTTAGCGTCGGAAACCTATTATAGCATCGAACGTGCTCAATGTATCAAGGAAAAATGGGACGTCTAGTCAAAATACGCATTATACGCCCATGCTTTGACATCACTGGGACGTCGGAGTAGAGCTCACAGTGAAGGGGTTTCGACCGGCATGGGGTTTCTTAGCTCCTTTACGGGCTTCACGTAATTTTGCCGCCCCGGTGTCGATGAGAATTTTATTGATTTGCCAGCCAACTGTCGCTCTAGGCAGACGGCAGTCAGGGAACGCTCCCTAAAAATGGAGGTCTGATTCTCGCGGCTCAGCCGGTCCTTCTCTTCCTCGATATGAGTGGCAACCTCGGCCTCTGGCCTGTGGTGGCATAACGCGTCGCTCTAACCTCCCTGTTGGGGTTGGGCTATATTGTTATTGTTGCATTGGCGTCATATTTAGTGATGACACTGGGACGAGTTCTGCCTTTTTATGTAGTTATTTAGTTACTTTGAGGCTTTCCCCAGCTTGTTTCTTGCTCTAAATCTAGCCGTTGGGGTCTACCTCCATGGATTGAACTTTATCCTGGACTAGTGGCTCCAGTATCCCTGTGCTTTGGCCAGGGGTTGTTCTCATAAGGATTTATTTTGGTTTTGTTTAGGGACAAAGTGCAGATTCTGCCTCCTCGCCTCTCCATTGCTTTCCCCCACACCAAATACTGTAACACTTATATGCCCTCATTGCAATGGGACTTATCTTCTATAGCTTTCCCCAAGGATGCCGATGAACGCACTTCTCTCAATGCTGTTCCTCGGCTCTCGCGCGCTAACGCTAGTGCAGACGGAAGGTCTTTAGGTTGTGCTGGCAGCACGGTGGCTTGAGTGGTCTTTTAAGCCCTGCAATGAATGCATGAAGGGCATCATCCCTAACCTCTTTATTTGGGATAGTTGCTGTGTCCGAGGTTGTGTGACATGACTATTTTGTTAGTGACAAGCGTGAGTTTCCTCGACCTCGTCATAGTATGCCATAAGATCAGAGTCTCGCTTATCTCAACCATTTCTAAATTTTGCCGCAGCACTCTCAGGACGTTTTGTCCGCATATGTGCAATCTAGTCTAGCTATAATTGCATCGAAGTTTAGCACTGTATTGTGGGACGTGAGTAGTGACCGAGCGGGTCCGGCAAATTTTGTTTTAATTACGACCACGGCCTCGTAGTGTGCCTCGCTGCCGTCGTATTTCTTAAATACCTCATCGGCATCTGATCGCAGCTTGCCTCCACGAAACCTGTACTCATCGTGTCTTCCCACTGAACGTTGGCAGAGACTTTACTTGTCCAACTTGACATCGCATCTTACCGAGGGTTTGGTACCTCACCTTTGTAGACCTCCACCTGCGGCGCTTGGACTGACAGCGCGCTAACCTGTGTTCTAACCGCATCTAATTCTGTGGCGAAATCGATTCTTAACCGCTCCTCTTGTTCGCTAGGAGCGGCGCTGACCGTTTTTGCGACAATCGCTTGGACCATTTCTGCGTTCATTTCTGGTTGATCTGTGTCCCTAACTTCGGGGCGAAATCCTACTTCTTCGCTACTTTCGCTATCGTCGCTATCAATTTTCCTGTTTTACTTCTCTATACTCCCAACTCATTAGCAGTTAAAGGGCTGCGAGGATTGAGGGCTAAGATACGAGGGAATTGACGATTGGGCTCAAGACTAAAAGGTTTCAACGGGCCCTTTGGTGATGCAAAGTCGGAAAATTTAGCGAAAAATAATTAGATCGTCACCTAAACCACAAAGATGTTGGATTAATTTGTCCCAAAGAAGCAAAATTAAAATACAGAACGGTGACAACAATTATAGGTTAATTCGACTGGGTATATTATTGCTTCGGACACACTGGATAACTTTGGTACTGAAACTCAATATAAGCACAGTAGGGTAAATTTGGCAACAAACACAAGGAGGAAAAACGACTAGGCCTCTGAATGCGTATAGAAACCAACCTTAACAGAAGAAATACAATATTCCTTTGCATAATTAAATCGGTAAATGTCGATCGTCTTGGCACCAGTGTGCGTTATTTGAGACGCATGATTTCTTTATTATAATGCACTTAAAAAAATCCAGATCGAACAAAATTAAATCAACACGCAGAACATAATTTATTCACATAAAAATTGCCAGTACGAGTGTACGTTATATATATTTTTTTTATTTGCCACGCACTCAAAAAAAATCTGAATTAGAAATCGAAAATCGAGTCACTTTTTATACGTAAAAATTCCTATTGCTGGGCGTAGAAATTGTATGGCATATGTGTGTTGTGTATGTGTGGACCTTGGCTATTGTCGGCGCTCAGCTACTTACATAATTTACAACTTCAGGGGGTGGGATTCGAATATTAGTAATAGTAATCCGTTGGGTGCCAATTATTTAATTATCCGTGCTGGCTGGCGGCTCCTCCGCGGCAGGGGTAGAGCCGGTAGGTGATATATCCGTAGGGAGGGTGGCGGTAGAATACTGCCCGCTGATTGATTGTTGGCGGCCACCAAGATTTGCAGCCACAGCGGAGTCGGGTGGTAGCTTCGACTCCTTTGCTTCTTCCGAAGTATACGGTGGGAGATACTTATCTCCGATGTCACGGCCCTTAAGGCACGATAAGCAAATTCAATAATCAAAATAATGTAACGGCTAAGGCCGGAGTTTTATGAACGAGCTGGAGCTCTTTATTTCAAATCCAAATTAAAACTGAACTTAAGATTGAATCAAAGCTCATGCATAGCCGGATGCCCGTGGCAGACCGCTGACCTTGCACATTTTGCAGAAGTCTTACGATCGTTGTCAGCCAATGCAAAGGGAGCCACGGCTCGGAATGGTGCAATGTATGACTCAGCTCTAGGGCCAATAAGTCGGACCCGATTTAGGGTGGACCATGCATGAGGGAGAAATGTAATAATAATATTGATAATAATAAAAAGTGATTAATACTAGAGAATGATAAACATGATAAATGATTAATATTAATAAGGAACTGTCCTGCTCAGCCTTCGCTAAGGATTGGTTGTTAACTTGTATAGCATAGGTCACTCACCACGGATATTAGATGTAACTTGTATAGCATAGGTACTTACTTTGGATATTAGATGTACATATCTAGAAACCACGTGCCAGGCTGTGGCATAAGGGGGAATCCGCTTCGCAGATTAGCCAAGCCAGCAGCTCTTGCAAAGGACAAAAAAGCAGTTCGCTAGCAGCTTTGCGCTGAATTAATTAATAAAATTCTCGAGGCGACGACGTCTCTCCATTTGATAGCCTGACTCCCCTCGTCGTCCCTAACCTTAGCTTTTGCAACATAGGTTTACAATTGCATCAGAAGTAATGACAAAGGAAGTCAAACAACAAAACGAAAACACACTGACCGGAAGAGCTAGTCAACCAACTGTTGCCGACCAATTACTCCTAATTCACAGGTTTACCAGTAAACCAGTGATGGCATCCGCAAAAGCCTGGTTTTGCATCACAGGGTACATCGTGATATGCGATTACACTGAAATACATCTATGATAAATTCCATGGTAAATTCTGTCATATGAGTGGGCCAAAAAACTTGTTTTTTTTTGTTTATTTATATAAAATTTTGCTTTAGATTCGAATCTCTTTAATTCTTGGCTTTTCTCCCGTCCTGAATTTCTAATTTTATGTCAGTTATAAACTTAAATGAGTAATCGTGACCCTTGTTTCAAAAGCGCCTGCACGTTTTACTCGATATAAAATAGAAAATAACCGATGGGAAGGAAAGGCTATGCAGGAGTAACAACCAACCAAAGTCCTCAACTGGGGCTATCACCACAGTAAGCCAGTTCAGTTAATGAGACAGCCTAGGAGGTGACAAGAAATATGGGTTTGGAAGCACACGATGAGCTAGGTCGAAATCCACCGGTGAGGGTCAGGTTCCATCTCCCCCACAAAAAAAAAGCTGAAGAAAATAAATAGGAAATTTTTGCATTGGTGTTGTGATTGCTTGATTAGGAAGTTTGAGTCGTTTGGCTTCTCTTTTTCACTGTTATTTATTATCATATTTATTTATTCTTATTTATTTATTTATTATCGTATTTATTATATTATTTATTATTTTATTTTCCCTCTTTCTCGGCAGTTTAATTTATCGTTCCGTTATAGTTTTTATATTATATTATTATTATTAGCAGGTGTAGACACTTATCCAGATAAATAAAAGGGTGAAAAAGTCAGCCTCTTGGATAAAAAACCTTCTCAGGTTGCATAGGCAGCCACCAGATTAAAGTCGGTGGTTGGTATTTCCGGCACGAAGACGCACTCTAGTCCACTGGCATAAAGAGAACCACAGGGGAAGCCACGGGAATCTCTGGCTGGGGGTTTAGCAGAGCGCTCAATAAGGGCGGTAGTCCGGAAGTGGATCGGAGTTCGGGGATCAACCGGCGGATCTCGCACAGCGTGCATTGGCTCGAGGCCTCGATTTCCGGGCGATCGTCAGGCGCAAGATCAATTGCTGATTCCGGGAGAAGGAAGAAGAATCCTCAGGAGAGGCCTGGACCGAGATTCAGCAGCTGGATTCGGCGGCCGATGCCACTCCCGGCACAAGCGGCACGAGACCCTCTCGCGCATCCCAGGGAGTCAGGAAATAATAGCCAGACGTTGAGGGAGGAAGATCGAAAAGGCTTCATGGACATGATGTTATGACGTTCATAAGTAAGCAGAGCAGACCGCAGCCGCTACTGGAGGCGGAATCGTCAAGGATCGATGGTGCCCAGGCCGACGCTTCAGAAGCCGTCCAAAGATGGTCACGAGGAGGCCAACAACGGCAGGAGACGTACAGGTTAATCCGAAGGCCTCCGGAGCCGCTGCCTGAGCCGTGACCTTAACCACCAGTGAACGACTCTGCGGGGATCGACAGCAGCCTGAGCCAAGAACCGGAGTACGATCCAGGAGGCCCGGCAGTGGCCCGGACGGCAATGGGGGGCGTATCAGGGATCGCAGAGCTACAGTTTCGGGACGAGCCGCGGCTGTACGCTAACTCAAGAGCTTTTCCAACGGGAACCGGAGGCCTTATCCGAGTAACCGACTGCTGGAATGTTTCCTTCGACGGCGAGGACGGCCGTAATTCCGTCGACGATTTCGTGTTCATTCTGGAGTTCCTGCAGCGGCAACGCAGTGTCCAGTCGGACTGATTTGATCCTGCACGACTACCATGCCCTCCTATCAGGCGAGCAAAGGAGTGGTACTGGGTACATGTCCGCCAATCCGAGTATGAACACTTGGGCCAGCTACTGTAGGGCTTGGCCGGATCGGTTCCGTGGTCACCAGACGGAACACGAAGAGAAAGGATGCACTGAGCTACTACGGCGTGAGGCAGCAGCCCGGAGTGAAGGCGTGGATGATTACATCAATGCAATGCACGCAACTAGTCTCTCCCGCTTAAAAAACCAATGCCAGAGCGGCGGAGTAGGTGAAGGTGGTCAAGAAAGGCTTGAGGATGGTACTCAAGCAGATTTATCTGCGATGGATATACTCACAGTGGACAAACTTCAAGAGGAGTACGTCAAAGTGCAGAAAACACTGACGGTCGCCGAGGGCTCCGCTGCTTACGGGCAGGTGGTGGATTAGTTGCGGGTCATTGAGGCGCGCATACCGGACGAAGTCGAAGAGCAGCAAATCCTCCGAGTGGTCGAGCTTCGTGGAGAGCCGAAAATCCATTCAAGCCAGGCTGTTGGGATTACGGTGCCCGCGAAGCACGGATTCCGAGACTGCCCGTCCGCCAGTGGAAAAGGTTTTGTTTTACAGTGCGGCCGATTGGACACAATCACTCCAAAGGCCACGGAGGAGGAAGGTGTGCGGAGTGTGCGGAAAACGGCCAACTGGGAAGTCAAAAGTGGGAGGGACTCGCCCAGATTGGAATCCCACGAAGTAATTGCTAAAATAGAATTACCAGATAATAACGTATACCAGCAAGTCTGTTAGGAACAAGTGTTCCTCGGCTTGAAGGAACGGCTACAGCGTTATATGGAGGCGCGAAATAGGATTTTTGCAGAACGTCAGCTGAGTGGCATACATCTGTGGTCTCACGGAAGTCAGAAGGCAAGGGGCAACGCTTCAGGATAAGGAGATCCCAACGACGAGAGGTGGTGGCCGCCGTGAGCGCATCGATTCCGGCGATCCTGAACCCTTTGCCAAACGTGGAGGTTATCGGCCAGCTGCTCACCAGAGCTTGACTTGGACACAGGGGCCAGTGCCTGTGTAAGCGTGCTGAGCAAAAGTTGCCGGAGCTCGTAGAAACGCTGGGAGTGACAGGCTCAACCGTATTTCTTTATCAGTAGTCCGGTGGCTTCTGGCGAGGATCAGTCAATTATTGGACGCGCGGAGCTGCCTGTGAAATACAAAAGGCGTGGTAAGATGGTCATGTTCTACCCTAGCCCATACCTGGAGCTTAATCGGCGCACTTCAGTCGGCGTTGGTTTGGCTCCAGCCGTCATGCAAGAAGCGGTGCCGAAAGCCATCAAGGCAGCGGATGAAATCCATAACAGCCCAGATGGAGCACTACGCCGAGCAGGAAGGATGAGGACGTATAAGGAGAAACCCGAATCATGGAGTCTTTCTGCGGGAGAGGGAAAAGGAAGCATTAGAAAAGGTCAAGGAGGAATTTCTTACCTTTGAACGGGATGGCCTCAGAACCGCCTCGGCCGCTCTCGAGGCCTTGAAGACTAGAGCACCAGGTTTCTACATTGAATCCCAGCGCCACTGGCGATCAGTGACCAAGCGGCCGCTGACAGCGCGCGGAAGTTATAGTTCATACGGACTTCAAGAAGCATTTTTATCAGTACGACGCATCTCACGTTGGCGTCGGCGCCATTGGTGTTTGTTTCAGCGGAACCAGGACTGGGGGGTCGAGCAACCCATCGCGTTCTTCTTAGCCAAGATAGACAAGCACTACTCAGTCACTGAGGAAGGAGTGCCGGTATCCTACTGCTTTGTGTTCGGAAGTTCAGACCGTATGTGGAAGGGATGCCGTTCCGCATGCATAACCCGATCGCCAAGCCTGATGGCTGATGACGATGAAGGATTCCCTGTCAGGACGTCTCGCGAGGTGGTCTCTCCGGCACTGCGCAGGAGTTATGATTTCCAGTATTGAGCATTGTAAAAGGCGGAACGTAAATTACAGATACGCTATCCCGCTGCCTGGCGGAGTCCACGTTGATCCGACGGAAACTGGTTCGAGACGACCGAATTGCTGAAAGTTACTTGGGTTGTTGCTAGGTGTGCAAGTCCAACAGGAAGCTACTACGGACCTAAAGGTGGACAGCGGACTGATCTTCCAGCGCATTAGGACTCCGAATCTGGACGACGAACTGGAAGGATCCAGTGGAAGCTGGCTGTGGATACCCACAGAGCCTGATGGCACTGCAAAGTGGAGCGTGCCCATTCGAACCCAAGGAAGCTGACCATGGTGGAATGGCGAAAACATTGGAACCCTGCGACGCCAGTTCATGGCCGGGAGATGACGATACAGGTTCGCGAATACGTCCGAGCTTGCGAAGGTCGTGCCCCAAAGAGTCCAAAGCGCTTAACTCTTCAGGATGGGAGTGGGAATCGGAAAAAGGTAGAGACGGAAAGGCCATTCCAGAAACCCTATACTCGATTCCTGGGCAAATATCAGAGAAGCCAGAATGGTCTTTTTTTTTGGATATTCATCGTAGTGGACCATTTCTCCCAGTACTCCTTCCTGAAGGCCTGAAAGGCGACAACGTTGAACGTAGTGAACTTTTATCCAAAAAGTATTTTACGAAGTTCAAGGGTGCCTGAAATAATAACATTCGGATAATGGAAAGCAGTTTACATCCAAGGCGTTTGAGGAGATGACGGATGGCTTCGTTATCCGAGCATCATGAAGACTCGATACATACTCACCCCCAGAGCAATGCAGCGGAAAGAGAGTTAACCGTAGTGTCTTGGCAGCAATTATTAACGGCTTAGGACGGAGATTACGTGAATGGGATGCAGATCTGCCCGAAGGGATGGAGGTAGCTGGCCGGGAACACTGTCCCACTCTGCTACAGAAGAGCGAATTTCTTCACCGTATTTCACCCATCACATGTTCCTCAACGGTTCCAGCTACCAAGCCCCGCCAGACAACTCTGGGTCTCTGTGTTCACGAGATGGCGCGGAATGAAGACCAAGGACAAGCTTCGGTTAATCCATGAGAAAAGTTCGACAATGAGTTATAGATGAGCAACTGATAAGCGAGCCCGTACGCTAATCGCCAACCCGGGTCAAGAAGCCTTCCGCCGCAACTTCAGACCGAGGACTTGTAGGGGGTCAATGCGAAGTTCGCTCGGCAAGTCTCTGAAGGCCAGGTCACCGTCCGCCGGCAACAATGCATACTTGCTGGAGGACCTCCAAGGCCGCAGTCTCGGAGTGTACCACGCTAAGGACATCCGCCTTTGATCTGGAAGAAGGACACACAAAGTATACAAGCATACGACAAAATCAGGAATACTTCCCGTCATGCGTGGGCCCCACGTTAGGCGCCGTTCGAACTGCAGGATGATATATTCTTACCGTATCTCCAAAGCTACCAATTATTTCGTCGTTCTGCTGAGACTCCGGGTAGCGCCTCTCGAAATCTTTGGTTGGTGTTGCAGTTGGAGTCGATATTGGGATGGACTCTATCGATAGGTTAGGATGATAGAGCGATAGTTTTGGTGGCGCCCCCTTCTGCTCATGCCCTTGGCTATCTAGCTATTTAAACTAGCCCGGTTCGCTCTGGGTATGGCTAGGATGGCCTTGGATTCGTCCATTGACCCACTTTTGGGAGAGGGAAAGGGAATATGGCGTGATGAGCATGACATTGCGTAGGTCAGGAATCGGGTTTAGTTGCTGCCGGAGATCAAAGCAATGAAGACGGAGTTCTTCGTATTTCTTTTGTTTTGTGTGTGATTCAAAAAAAAAGTAAGGGTGCGAAAAGTGCTAGTGTCCTGTGGAAACTAAGAAGATATTTATTTATTTTAGGTCCACCGGGGACCCTATTACATAGGGCCCCGGCAATTTTCTTTGATTTTCGGAAATTTTTGTCTCGGAGGAAGGGCAGCCGACCTCGTGGGAGTACTCCGCTACCAGTAGCAGCATCAGCAACAGGAAGCAGTAGCAGTAGCAGCAGCAGCAGCAGTAGCAACAGTAGCAACAGCCACAGGCACAGTAACCGCCATTACCATCAACCAACACCGCCACAGACAGTTAGTTATTTAACCAACAAAATTTCACTTTACCTCGGTGAGTCCGTTCCGGCACGTATAACCTTAGCAGCACAACGTCGCGACCACGACGCGACTCCCCTACCACGCGGCGTTGAGAGGCACCGCCATCATTCCCGCCTTTGTCACCGTCCCATCGTAGTGTTCCAGGTCATTATTGCCGCTGGCCTCCGTTGAAGTGCGCCTAGTGTGCCTAGCCCAGAAGTGGCAAAAAAAAAATCATGAATTATATTTAAATATACCCATTACTTAATTTACATATGTACTTACTGTTGTTGACCTGTGAATCCGGACTTAGACCCGAAAACCTTAGTTGTCCTCGTGTCGCCTGAAAAAGGGGTCGCGATTGTTAGTTTTCAGCGGGATAGATTACAGCGCTTATTACTTACCATTTGGCCTGTCCCTTCTTTTCCCCAGGAGCTCCCCAGGAATAGGTGACCCGACACACTAACAGTGTGTGCCTTTTGTGCGCCTCGTTCACTGCGAGTTCCACCAATAAGTGACTGGTGGAACATTATTTACGCGGCGCCTGTAGCCTTTGCCAAGGGAAAGGAATTTTCCGCTTTGACCGGTTAAATTTGAAGACGGTGGCCAAGTTGGGTCGTAAAGGCTAAGAAAGGATGAATTAGTTTATAGGAGAGCCATTATAGCAATGTATAGCATAGGTACTTACTGTGGATATTAAATGTACATATCTAGAAACTGAAATGTTCGAGTGAGTTGTCGTTGTGGGGGAGATGGAGCTGTCCTATTCGCGAGGAGTGACTTGGACCAACTGGAATTTGGGTGATGTCGTCGCAGAATCCTCTGGGGCATCCTTGGTTGGGTGGGCGTGCTTGGCTAGGTCATCGATAGCCACCAAAACACCATATTTTTCCCGTCATCTATAATTATTTACGTTGTTTACCTTTGTTTGTTTTGTTTGTTAGTGATGAGCGATTAATTTGTGATGTGAGACCGTGTAGTCATCGACGTTTATATTGCGGGCTGTGGCATAAGGGGGGAATCCGTCCCGAGATAAGACTGAGCTAGCGGCACTGCCAAAGGACAAAAAAGCAGTTCGTAACAGATATTATCAACTACCTAGGCAAGACATGTCTGCCGCTATACAAAGAAATTAAAAAACAATAGAATTTAAATTTAACAGTTTTAATTTTTATAATTTACTGATCATTATTTGCTAATTTAAAGTTCATAGCTGCACTTTTACTGTGTTTTTTTTCGTAAATGTTTGACCTATGAAATATTTTGCTCTGACAAGAGGCACCCCAGATAGTATTAATGTTATTTTGCCCTCACATGTAAACTCCTGTCTTTTCGTACGGCCCACGAGTGAAGTTTTCAAAACGCACAATAAGCGGATTCAGTGTGTAAAAACTGGTTCAGACTAAAGTGCAACATTTATTGTGTACGTGGAGAAGTTTTTCGCGTGAGGAAGTGCAATCGGTCGCAGCGAGCAGTGCAGCAATAAGAATTCACCATGGGCATAGAGTAAGAATCTGTATAGAGGAATAGTTTCATTTGCTCTGCCCGGGCCTCTGCCAAAGCTCTGCTTATAGCCATGTTCGAATCTAACTTCTTCTAACTTCGGTTTCTCACCACTTCTAACATGTGCGAGGCACAAGCAATAGTATGGGGAGTTTTCGCACCTATCCTTAGGAATAAGAGCGAGCAGTGCAGCAATAAGAATTCACCACGGTCATGGATTCAAGCTCGATTCGAACAAATGAAAAACTCTCTTTTTTTCCGTTTTTCCCCTACGTGGCATCAGTGGCAAAGTCACTCGAGAGCGCGGGCAGAGCAAATGAAACCTCTATATAGTTTCTTACTCTATTATTATTTATTTCGCTTTAAAAAATTGTGCATAGTTAACAACTGTGTGGGACATATTAATGCCTTTGTATCCCGAAGGAAGGAAACAGATCGAAATGGTTGGAAAACCTTTAATTAAGCCACGCAGCCAAGCGTGCTCAGGTGTGCTAAACACACTTCAGGTCGGAATGCTTCTCAGGTGGAACTCTGAGGAGAGAGAAGTGTTCCAACCGAAATGCTGGGTGAATTTTATTCCATTTTTAGTTTTAAGTTAAGTTATCTAATTATATTTATTTATATTTATGTAATTTATATTTATGTAAGTTTTCTAATTTTTTGTATTATTATTATTATTATTTTAGGTTATAGGCCAGTGCATGAACCCATGTTCAGCCCCTTGGCAAAAAGTAAAATGCTATGTGTGCAATTAAGACTTGTCGTAGTGCTATAGGCCTAATATGCCTTAATGTATAATCAGTTAGAGAATTCTTTAAAATGAAACAATTCACAATAGTGAAAAAGATGTTGTTTTGTTGTGCGACCAGCACCAAACTCAATTTAAAATTAAATTAGAAAATAAGTCAACACAAGTAAATTCGACAATCCTTAAAAAATTAAATAGTTTAGAAGATGGATTGAGATTTCCTAATTATTTAGAATCCAAAGGGAATGGGCTCTCCCTGTATTTATAAATTTATCAGAAAAAGGATTAAACTCTCCGAATACTTGGTCCCAAGGATTTGAGCACTGGTATCTATAAATGTGGTTAGAAAAAGGATTGAGCTCTCCTGTTTGCTACCTCAATGTAAACCACAAGGATTGAGCTCTCCTAGCTTCTTCTTATAAAAGCAAATTTTATTATAAATTCTTTTAAAACGAAATA
>JAECXW010000637.1:0-122418 GCA_018153365.1 Drosophila fuyamai
AATTTAATTCATCACTTTCAGCCTTATAAATCCATGTTGACATGGAGATATAATCGATCAACAAAGATGTTGCAAATGGGGTGTAATAGTATTTTTCGAAAAGCTTTGTGATGGCGGATAATTTGTGGATATGCCTCTGTGATTTGTATTGCATTTATTTCCTTTCTTATGAAGGGGAATGACAAATGACTCCTTCCAAATAAGTGGGAAATGAGATGTTTTTAAAGACAAAGTAAACAATTTGTACAGAGGTCTACACAGAGTTTCAGCACAGTATTTAAGCACGCAGCCTAGAACTCCGTCTGGACCCGGTGAATAGACTGGCTTAACTTTATGGAGATCCAAAAGAAGGGAGCTTTCGCTTAATCTCGGACCAAAAATCAAGTTCGACTTGGGTATGGCATTTGAATAAGACGGATTTGGACGGGATGAAACAGAATATGTTGTCTGGAAAAACTGGGCAATAGATCAGCAATTTCCTGATCAGAGTTTGCCGTAGAGTTTTCAAATGATAGCGATGAAGGGTAACAGGTTGATTTACGCTTAGTGTTAACAAAATTATAAAACTGTTTTGGATCTTGTGACAATTGGACCCTACAACGAGTCAAATAGCTCTTTATTAAACCACGGAGGAAATTGACGGATAGTATAACAGAACACACTGATAAAGAAGAAATTCAATGCATTATAAAAAGATATTAACGGCCTTAGTCACGTCAGTGCATGAATAAAATTCGGCCCAGTCATAGCCGGATATAAAAGTATTTAAAAGATGAAAGTTTGCGTTACGAAAGCAGCGGATTCGTTTAACTGACTTTTCGGATTTTTTATTCAGCTCTGTTCTTACGTCTACAGTCAGTTCTAGAGTTGGATGATAAGGATCTTCCGGTTGTGTAAGTGGTCCCCGTTCTTGATAGGCAAACGCCTTCGAATTTGAAACAAAACACAAGTCCAGTAAACGCCTAATGAGTTCTTAACATGGTTTACTTGGGATAGCGCAATGTCAAGCAAGCCGTCAATAAAGTCATCTGCGCAAAGGGAAGCAACATGTTAGCGTTTTCGTCAGGGACCATGTCGCACTAGGTATATTAAAATCACCCAATACTATTAACTGGTCTTGATTTGACGGTTTTTTTGAAAATTGACTGAATACAGGAAAGGTGATTTGCGTTAATAGGGGAACTCAGATGATGGTGGGATATATGAACAAGTAATGTATACAAAACTACCGGGAAACGATAATTTATACCTAGGAATTCGATATCGTAAAATTCGTCGAAAGTTAGTAATTCAGAGGAAAGGTGGAAATGACGGTAATCAGGACTCCACCTCCCAGTCTGGACTGACGATCAAGCCTATAAATAGTGTACTTACCCGGGAGAATTCGGAGCTAAGAATATCCGTCCCTTAACCAGGTCTCTGTACATACCATAATATTATATGGGAAAGAAAAACTATCAGAATACAATTTAGTCAGCTTACTAAGTAAGCCTTCTTGTATTCTGATAGCAAGAAAAGAAGAAGAGGAGGCTAGTTTTAGGGACAGAAGAGGATGGAGGGGGCTGGGGATGGTTCTTTGTATTTTCCATTTTCCCTGAACTATTCTTTTTCTCTTAGCTTCGTACTCTTTTACAAATATGCCCCTCGGGCCAGAAAATTGTGGAACACAGATGCAAAAAGAGCACAAGGAATACCAATCTTAAATGATGATACTTTCCTAGCATAAGAAAATTAAAATTGTTCGACCTTCAAATCATCAACTTGGACTTTGTTACGGATATAAGCCGTAATATCCAGTGATGAGAGGTCTGGGGCGAGCCGTGAAACAAAAACATGTTTTAGCTGGGGCACCCGAACACAAGAAACCGTTTTTGGTACAACACATGCAACCCTTTTTGGTACTACAAGAATTTGTACATGTACATCCAGTATCGGCCGGTAATCCGGACGTTAAGTCTACATGAGGTGTTGGGGCCACTACTCTATTTGATCAGACAGAGCGGAAGTACATAGCGGGCCACATCGATTCCGGCGACTTCGGATACCGAATCAATTTTTGCCCCCGATCTTAGTACCATTTTGAGTGGCGCCTAAGATTGGCAGCTGAGCTGGAATCGAATCGCGGGCAGTGAAGTTGCACGGCACCTGCCATAGAATGCCCACCGACCGCGACTTTTTGCGCTTTGGGGAATCGGGCTCAGCTAGCATGCGACTAGTGAGCTGCGATTCCAAGCGCCACGAGCAGGTCCTTATTTTTACGGCAGTCCGGATTAATTCCGTAACACTGCTTTTCGTGAGCCGCCTAATAGTTATTGCCTGGTTCTTATACAATGCATTCATCGCAGTAGTAGCGTAGGCCACTCCTCTTATCGATGGCATCAATGGAACCAGGCCAGAATAGCCAAGACACTTTGCGTGATAAATTTTATCACATGTATGGCAGGGAATACTTTGCTGTCCAGCCGAGATAACTTTCTTACAATTTTTTAATGAACAGAAAGCCATTTTCGCTGACCACGGACCACTGTGCACTATAGCGGACAGAAAAATTGAAAGCGCTTAAGAACTTTTTAATGAGAGATCGATCAGAGCGACAGAGCGGGAGCGAAACACCGAATAACTTTGATGTTAGGCACCACGAAACGAAGTAGAAAACGAAAAGAAAGAGAGAGCGGGGAATATTAACCGATTAACTCCGGTATAAAACACCTCAGAGAGAGTGCGTTGGAGTGCGTGCCGTTCCAACAGCGCTCAACGAGGAAGAGAAAGACTAAAAAGAGGGGCAATGGAAAACAATAACAACAAACCAGCACCGAATTAAATTATGATAAAAATTTTTATTAAACACAAGTTAATCACGATGCACTCGCGAGGCGAACGGAAAGTTGTTAGAAAACACTTAAAGGTGTAGAAACGTTAAAGAGATTTAAGTAAACCCCGGTGGTTTCAATAAGAAAAATGAAAGTTCGGAGCGCAAACAAAAAACACGACCGTTCTCTGTGAAGACGCAAAGAAGAATTCCCGGCTAGCTGCGGAAGAACGTAAGCTGAAGTTTCTAAATGCAGCCCGGGTCTGAAAGCGATCGAATAGAAAAATGAAAGAGTTTCGTGGACTGAGCGGCAACGGTTTGATTAAGACCAGAGACTTGGGCCTGGATAGTCTTGAATGGAAGTTTAACGAGGTTGAAAAAACTCTCCGTAATAAAGGTTGCCTCGGAACCAGAGTCGATAAGGGCTCGCGCCTGGAAATTGTACCTTAAATGGTCTGTGCCTAGTAAAACGGCTCTTGAGCCGGAAGCGAATCACACTTGCACATCAGAGTGATCCTCTGTGGGGCTCGTGCCTCTTGTAGTAGGAGCAGGTCGAGACCTGGATGGCGCAGACGGACTTGGAGCGGCCGCGAATGGATTACCGCGGTGCAGGCCGTTTTTGGTTTAAGCAGCCAATCTCAAGGGCAAAGTGCCTGCGTTGCGTGACGGAAATCAGGGAGCCGCTCGGCTGACGCAATTTCAGGAGCTGTCAGGGATCCTCAAACGGGGACATGAGCTTTTCGCGAACTTTGGATGAACCGATGAGCGTAAGCGAGGACTCGCAACGCCTTGTCGAGAACAATCGTAGAGTCTCGACCAACAGTGCAGGGGCGGACGCCTGCCCGGGCATCTTCGGAAGAACGGCGTTGGCCATTTCGTACAATAACAAGGCTCCGCACAACTCGAGCCGCGGGAGCGACACCGTTTTTACTGGGGCCACCCGCGTCTTTGCCGTGAGCAAGTTCACCATTACCGCGGACCCAGACTCAACTCGGACGTAGATGGCTGCGCCGTACGCCTTCTGCGAGGCGTCGCAGAACCCATGATGCTCAATTTTCAAATGTGGTCGGAAAGCGACCCATCGGGGAATGTGGATCTGATCAAGAGTGGATTAATTTTCCAGGACGTCAACCCATCTTTGGTAAAAATCTCAGTGAGGGCATCGTCCCATCCTAGATTTTGGAGCCAAATGTCCTGCATGAACATCTTTGCCCGGACTATGAAGGGGCGAGCCAACCTGCTGGATCAAATAGTTTGTCGATTTGGGATAGGGACTTGACGCTTTTGTGAACGTTGAAAACAAGGACAATACGGGCGGAATGAAGAAAACTCGTCAGACGTCGCCTTCCACCGCACTCCGAGCGGCGAGCCAACCCGCTGGATCAAATAGTTTGACGATTTGGGATAGGACTTGACGCTTTGTGAACGTTGAACCCAAGGACAATACGGGCGGAATGAAGAAAAACTCGTCAGACGTCGCCTTCCACCGCACTCCGAGACTTTTAGCCGTGCTCTCTGCGTCGATTTCAAGGAAGTCCATGCGAAGGAGATGGTCACTCTGGATGTTGGCCAAAATCGCCGTGCAATTGGATGTCCATTTTCTAAGGGGGGAATCCTGCTGAATCCAGGGCCCCTGGAGCTCGCGGATAGCCGCTTGCACTTCGGTTTTGGAGTCTGCCCCCGAGTACGTCGTCAACGTACATGTACTTACGAAAGCAGCGGATTCGTTTAACCGACTTTTCGGATTTTTTATTCAGCTCTGTTCTTACGTCTACAGTCAGTTCTAGAGTTGGATGATAAGGATCTTCCGGTTGTGTAAGTGGTCCCGTTCTTGATAGGCAAACGCCTTCTGAATTTGAAACAAAACACAAGTCCAGTAAACGCCCTAATGAGTTCTTAACATGGTTCACTTGGGATACCGCAATGTCAAGCAAGCCGTCAATAAAGTCATGCTGCGCTAAAGGAAGCAACATGTTATAGTTTTCGTCAGGGGACCATGTCGCACTAGGTATATTAAAATCACCCAATACTATTAACTGGTCTTGATTTGACAGTTTTTCTCTTAGCTTCGTACTTTTTTACAAATATGCCCTCGGGCCAGAAACTGATGGAACACACAGATGCAAAAAGAGCACAAGGAATACCAATCTTAAATGATGATACTTTCCTAGCATAAGAAAATTTAAATTGTTCGACCTTCAAATCACCAACTTGGACTTTGTTACGGATATAAGCCGTAATATCCAGTGATGAGAGGTCTGGGGCGAGCCGTGAAACAAAAACATGTTTTAGCTGGGGCACCCGAACACAAGAAACCGTTTTTTGGTACAACACATGCAACCCTTTTGGTACTACAGAATTTGTACATGTACATCCAGTATCGGCCAGTAATCCGGACGTTAAGTCTACATGAGGTGTTGGGGCCACTACTCTATTTTGATCAGACAGAGCGGAAGTACATAGCGGAGCCACATCGATTCCGGCGACTTCGGATACCGAATCAATTTTTGCCCCCGATCTTAGTACCATTTGAGTGGCGCCTAAGATTGGCAGCTGAGCTGGAATCGAATCGCGGGCAGTAGGTTGCACGGCAGCTGCCATAGAATGCCCACCGACCGCGACTTTTTTGCGCTTTGGGGAATCGGGCTCAGCTAGCATGCGACTAGTGAGCTGCGATTCAAGCGCCACGAGCAGGTCCTTATTTTTACGGCAGTTCCGGATTAATTCCGTAACACTGCTTTTCGTGAGCCGCCTAATAGTTATTGCCTGGTTCTTATATACAATGCATTCATCGCAGTAGTAGCGTAGGCCACTCCTCTTATCGATGGCATCACGAACCAGGCCAGAATAGCCAAGACACTTTGCGTGATAAATTTTATCACATGTATGGCAGGGAATACTTTGCTGTCCAGCCGAGATAACTTTCTTACAATTTTTTTAATGAACAGAAAGCCATTTTCGCTGACCACGGACCACTGTGCACTATAGCGGACAGAAAAATTGAAAGCGCTTAAGAACTTTTAATGAGAGATCGATCAGAGCGACAGAGCGGGAGCGAAACTCCGAATAACTTTGATGTTAGGCACCACGAAACGAAGTAGAAAACGAAAAGAAAGAGAGAGCGGGAATATTAACCGATTAACTCCGGTATAAAACACCTCAGAGAGTGCGTTGGAGTGCGTGCCGTTCCAACAGCGCTCAACGAGGAAGAGAAAGACTAAAAAGAGGGGCAATGGAAAACAATAACAACAAACCAGCACCGAATTAAATTATGATAAAAATTTTTATTAAACACAAGTTAATCACGATGCACTCGCGAGGCGAACGGAAAGTTGTTAGAAAACACTTAAAGGTGTAGAAACGTTAAAGAGATTTAAGTAAACCCCGGTGGTTTCAATAAGAAAAATGAAAGTTCGGAGCGCAAAACAAAAACACGACCGTTCTCTGTGAAGACGCAAAGAAGAATTCCCGGCTAGCTGCGGAAGAACGTAAGCTGAAGTTACTAAATGCAGCCCGGGTCTGGAAAGCGATCGAATAGAAAAATGAAAGAGTTTCGTGGACTGAGCGGCAACGGTTTGATTAAGACCAGAGACTTGGGCCTGGATAGTCTTGAATGGAAGTTTAACGAGGTTGAAAAAACTCTCCGTAATAAAGGTTGCCTCGGAACCAGAGTCGATAAGGGCTCGCGCCTGGAAATTGTACCCTAAATGGTCTGTGCCTAGTAAAACGGCTCTTGAGCCGGAAGCGAAGCACACTTGCACATCAGAGTGATCCTCTGTGGGGCTCGTGCCTCTTGTAGTAGGAGCAGGTCGAGACCTGGATGGCGCAGACGGACTTGGAGCGGCCGCGAATGGATTACCGCGGTGCAGGCCGTTTTTGGTTTAAGCAGCCAATCTCAAGGGCAAAGTGCCTGCGTTGCGTGACGGAAATCAGGAGCCGCTCGGCCGACGCAATTTCAGGAGCTGTCAAGGGATCCTCAAACGGGGACATGAGCTTTCGCGAACTTTGGATGAACCGATGAGCGTAAGCGAGGACTCGCAACGCCTTGTCGAGAACAATCGTAGAGTCTGACCAACAGTGCAGGGCGGACGCCTGCCCGGGCATCTTCGGAAGAACGGCGTTGGCCATTTCGTACAATAACAAGGCTCCGCACAACTCGAGCCGCGGGAGCGACACCGTTTTTACTGGGGCCACCCGCGTCTTTGCCGTGAGCAAGTTCACCATTACCGCGGACCCAGACTCAACTCGGACGTAGATGGCTGCGCCGTACGCCTTCTGCGAGGCGTCGCAGAACCCATGATGCTCAATTTTCAAATGTGGTCGGAAAGCGACCCATCGGGGATTGTGGATCTGATCAAGAGTGGATTAATTTTCCAGGACGTCAACCCATCTTTGGTAAAAAATCTCGAGTGAGGGCATCGTCCCATCCTAGATTTTGGAGCCAAATGTCCTGCATGAACATCTTTGCCCGGACTATGAAGGGGGCGAGCCAACCTGCTGGATCAAATAGTTTGTCGATTTGGGATAGGACTTGACGCTTTGTGAACGTTGAAAACAAGGACAATACGGGCGGAATGAAGAAAAACTCGTCAGACGTCGCCTTCCACCGCACTCCGAGCGGCGAGCCAACCCGCTGGATCAAATAGTTTGACGATTTGGGATAGGACTTGACGCTTTGTGAACGTTGAACCCAAGGACAATACGGGCGGAATGAAGAAAAACTCGTCAGACGTCGCCTTCCACCGCACTCCGAGACTTTTAGCCGTGCTCTCTGCGTCGATTTCAAGGAAGTCCATGCGAAGGAGATGGTCACTCTGGATGTTGGCCAAAATCGCCGTGCAATTGGATGTCCATTTTCAAGGGGGGAATCCCTGCTGAATCCAGGGCCCCTGGAGCTCGCGGATAGCCGCTTGCACTTCGGTTTTGGAGTCTGCCCCCGCGAGTACGTCGTCAACGTACATGTACTTACGAAAGCAGCGGATTCGTTTAACCGACTTTTCGGATTTTTTTCAGCTCTGTTCTTACGTCTACAGTCAGTTCTAGAGTTGGATGATAAGGATCTTCCGGTTGTGTAAGTGGTCCCGTTCTTGATAGGCAAACGCCTTCTGAATTTGAAACAAAACACAAGTCCAGTAAACGCCCTAATGAGTTCTTAACATGGTTCACTTGGGATACCGCAATGTCAAGCAAGCCGTCAATAAAGTCATGCTGCGCTAAAGGAAGCAACATGTTAGAGTTTTCGTCAGGGGACCATGTCGCACTAGGTATATTAAAATCACCCAATACTATTAACTGGTCTTGATTTGACAGTTTTTTCTCTTAGCTTCGTACTTTTTTACAAATATGCCCTCGGGCCAGAAACTGATGGAACACACAGATGCAAAAAGAGCACAAGGAATACCAATCTTAAATGATGATACTTTCCTAGCATAAGAAAATTTAAATTGTTCGACCTTCAAATCACCAACTTGGACTTTGTTACGGATATAAGCCGTAATATCCAGTGATGAGAGGTCTGGGGCGAGCCGTGAAACAAAAACATGTTTTAGCTGGGGCACCCGAACACAAGAAACCGTTTTTGGTACAACACATGCAAACCTTTTTGGTACTACAGAATTTGTACATGTACATCCAGTATCGGCCGGTAATCCGGACGTTAAGTCTACATGAGGTGTTGGGGCCACTACTGTATTTTGATCAGACAGAGCGGAAGTACATAGCGGAGCCACATCGATTCCGGCGACTTTGGATACCGAATCAATTTTTGCCCCGATCTTAGTACCATTTGAGTGGCGCCTAAGATTGGCAGCTGAGCTGGAATCGAATCGCGGGCAGTAGGTTGCACGGCACCTGCCATAGAATGCCCACCGACCGCGACTTTTTTGCGCTTTGGGGAATCGGGCTCAGCTAGCATGCGACTAGTGAGCTGCGATTCAAGCGCCACGAGCAGGTCTGTATTTTTACGGCAGTTCCGGATTAATTCCGTAACACTGCTTTTCGTGAGCCGCCTAATAGTTATTGCCTGGTTCTCATATACAATGCATTCATCGCAGTAGTAGCGTAGGCCACTCCTCTTATCGATGGCATCACGAACCAGGCCAGAATAGCCAAGACACTTTGCGTGATAAATTTTATCACATGTATGGCAGGGAATACTTTGCTGTCCAGCCGAGATAACTTTCTTACAGTTTTTTAATGAACAGAAAGCCATTTTCGCTGACCACGGACCACTATGCACTATAGCGGACAGAAAAATCGAAAGCGCTCAAGAACTTTTTAATGAGAGATCGATCAGAGCGACAGAGCGGGAGCGAATCACCGAATAACTTTGATGTTAGGCACCACGAAACGAAATAGAAAACGAAAAGAAAGAGAGAGCGGGAATATTAACCGATTAACTCCGGTATAAAACACCTCAGAGAGAGTGCGTTGGAGTGCGTGCCGTTCCAACAGCGCTCAACGACGAAGAGAAAGACTGAAAAGAGGGGCAATGGAAAACAATAACAACAAACCAATAGGACTTGACGCTTTGTGAACGTTGAACCCAAGGACAATACGGGCGGAATGAAGAAAAACTCGTCAGACGTCGCCTTCCACCGCACTCCGAGACTTTTAGCCGTGCTCTCTGCGTCGATTTCAAGGAAGTCCATGCGAAGGAGATGGTCACTCTGGATGTTGGCCAAAATCGCCGTGCAATTGGATGTCCATTTTCTAAGGGGGAATCCTGCTGAATCCAGGGCCCCTGGAGCTCGCGGATAGCCGCTTGCACTTCGGTTTTGGAGTCTGCCCCCGCGAGTACGTCGTCAACGTACATGTACTTACGAAAGCAGCGGATTCGTTTAACCGACTTTTCGGATTTTTTATTCAGCTCTGTTCTTACGTCTACAGTCAGTTCTAGAGTTGGATGATAAGGATCTTCCGGTTGTGTAGGTGGTCCCGTTCTTGATAGGCAAACGCCTTCTGAATTTGAAACAAAACACAAGTCCAGTAAACGCCCTAATGAGTTCTTAACATGGTTCACTTGGGATACCGCAATGTCAAGCAAGCCGTCAATAAAGTCATGCTGCGCTAAAGGAAGCAACATGTTAGAGTTTTCGTCAGGGGACCATGTCGCACTAGGTATATTAAAATCACCCAATACTATTAACTGGTCTTGATTTGACAGTTTTTCTCTTAGCTTCGTACTTTTTTACAAATATGCCCTCGGGCCAGAAACTGATGGAACACACAGATGCAAAAAGAGCACAAGGAATACCAATCTTAAATGATGATACTTTCCTAGCATAAGAAAATTTAAATTGTTCGACCTTCAAATCACCAACTTGGACTTTGTTACGGATATAAGCCGTAATATCCAGTGATGAGAGGTCTGGGGCGAGCCGTGAAACAAAAACATGTTTTAGCTGGGGCACCCGAACACAAGAAACCGTTTTTGGTACAACACATGCAACCCTTTTTGGTACTACAGAATTTGTACATGTACATCCAGTATCGGCCGGTAATCCGGACGTTAAGTCTACATGAGGTGTTGGGGCCACTACTGTATTTTGCTCAGACAGAGCGGAAGTACATAGCGGAGCCACATCGATTCCGGCGACTTCGGATACCGAATCAATTTTTGCCCCCGATCTTAGTACCATTTGAGTGGCGCCTAAGATTGGCAGCTGAGCTGGAATCGAATCGCGGGCAGTAGGTTGCACGGCACCTGCCATAGAATGCCCACCGACCGCGACTTTTTTGCGCTTTGGGGAATCGGGCTCAGCTAGCATGCGACTAGTGAGCTGCGATTCAAGCGCCACGAGCAGGTCCTTATTTTTACGGCAGTTCCGGATTAATTCCGTAACACTGCTTTTCGTGAGCCGCCTAATAGTTATTGCCTGGTTCTTATATACAATGCATTCATCGCAGTAGTAGCGTAGGCCACTCCTCTTATCGATGGCATCACGAACCAGGCCAGAATAGCCAAGACACTTTGCGTGATAAATTTTATCACATGTATGGCAGGGAATACTTTGCTGTCCAGCCGAGATAACTTTCTTACAATTTTTTAATGAACAGAAAGCCATTTTCGCTGACCACGGACCACTGTGCACAATAGCGAACAGAAAAATTGAAAGCGCTTAAGAACTTTTTAATGAGAGATCGATCAGAGCGACAGAGCGGGAGCGAAACACCGAATAACTTTGATGTTAGGCACCACGAAACGAAGTAGAAAACGAAAAGAAAGAGAGAGCGGGAATATTAACCGATTAACTCCGGTATAAAACACCTCAGAGAGAGTGCGTTGGAGTGCGTGCCGTTCCAACAGCGCTCAACGAGGAAGAGAAAGACTAAAAAGAGGGGCAATGGAAAACAATAACAACAAACCAGCACCGAATTAAATTATGATAAAAATTTTTATTAAACACAAGTTAATCACGATGCACTCGCGAGGCGAACGGAAAGTTGTTAGAAAACACTTAAAAGTGTAGAAACGTTAAAGAGATTTAAGTAAACCCCGGTGGTTTCAATAAGAAAAATGAAAGTTCGGAGCGCAAAACAAAAACACGACCGTTCTCTGTGAAGACGCAAAGAAGAATTCCCGGCTAGCTGCGGAAGAACGTAAGCTGAAGTTTCTAAATGCAGCCCGGGTCTGGAAAGCGATCGAATAGAAAAATGAAAGAGTTTCGTGGACTGAGCGGCAACGGTTTGATTAAGACCAGAGACTTGGGCCTGGATAGTCTTGAATGGAAGTTTAACGAGGTTGAAAAAACTCTCCGTAATAAAGGTTGCCTCGGAACCAGAGTCGATAAGGGCTCGCGCCTGGAAATTGTACCCTAAATGGTCTGTGCCTAGTAAAACGGCTCTTGAGCCGGAAGCGAAGCACACTTGCACATCAGAGTGATCCTCTGTGGGGCTCGTGCCTCTTGTAGTAGGAGCAGGTCGAGACCTGGATGGCGCAGACGGACTTGGAGCGGCCGCGAATGGATTACCGCGGTGCAGGCCGTTTTTGGTTTAAGCAGCCAATCTCAAGGGCAAAGTGCCTGCGTTGCGTGACGGAAATCAGGAGCCGCTCGGCCGACGCAATTTCAGGAGCTGTCAAGGGATCCTCAAACGGGGACATGAGCTTTCGCGAACGCTGGATGAACCGATGAGCGTAAGCGAGGACTCGCAAGGCCTTGTCGAGAACAATCGTAGAGTCCGTCCAACAGTGCAGGGCGGACGCCTGCCCGGGCATCTTCGGAAGAACGGCGTTGGCCATTTCGTACAATAACAAGGCTCCGCACAACTCGAGCCGCGGGAGCGACACCGTTTTTACTGGGGCCACCCGCGTCTTTGCCGTGAGCAAGTTCACCATTGCCGCGGACCCAGACTCAACTCGGACGTAGATGGCTGCGCCGTACGCCTTCTGCGAGGCGTCGCAGAACCCATGATGCTCAATTTTCAAATGTGGTCGGAAAGCGACCCATCGGGGAATGTGGATCTGATCAAGAGTGGATTAATTTTCCAGGACGTCAACCCATCTTTGGTAAAAATCTCGAGTGAGGGCATCGTCCCATCCTAGATTTTGGAGCCAAATGTCCTGCATGAACATCTTTGCCCGGACTATGAAGGGGGCGAGCCAACCTGCTGGATCAAATAGTTTGTCGATTTGGGATAGGACTTGACGCTTTGTGAACGTTGAAAACAAGGACAATACGGGCGGAATGAAGAAAAACTCGTCAGACGTCGCCTTCCACCGCACTCCGAGCGGCGAGCCAACCCGCTGGATCAAATAGTTTGACGATTTGGGATAGGACTTGACGCTTTGTGAACGTTGAACCCAAGGACAATACGGGCGGAATGAAGAAAAACTCGTCAGACGTCGCCTTCCACCGCACTCCGAGACTTTTAGCCGTGCTCTCTGCGTCGATTTCAAGGAAGTCCATGCGAAGGAGATGGTCACTCTGGATGTTGGCCAAAATCGCCGTGCAATTGGATGTCCATTTTCTAAGGGGGGAATCCTGCTGAATCCAGGGCCCCTGGAGCTCGCGGATAGCCGCTTGCACTTCGGTTTTGGAGTCTGCCCCCGCGAGTACGTCGTCAACGTACATGTACTTACGAAAGCAGCGGATTCGTTTAACCGACTTTTCGGATTTTTTATTCAGCTCTGTTCTTACGTCTACAGTCAGTTCTAGAGTTGGATGATAAGGATCTTCCGGTTGTGTAAGTGGTCCCGTTCTTGATAGGCAAACGCCTTCTGAATTTGAAACAAAACACAAGTCCAGTAAACGCCCTAATGAGTTCTTAACATGGTTCACTTGGGATAGCGCAATGTCAAGCAAGCCGTCAATAAAGTCATGCTGCGCTAAAGGAAGCAACATGTTAGCGTTTTCGTCAGGGGACCATGTCGCACTAGGTATATTAAAATCACCCAATACTATTAACTGGTCTTGATTTGACAGTTTTTTGAAAATTGACTGAATACAGGAAAGGTGATTTGCGTTAATAGGGAACTCAGATGATGGTGGGATATATGAACAAGTAATGTATACAAAACTACCGGGAAACGATAATTTTATACCTAGGAATTCGATGTCATAAAATTCGTCGAAAGTTAGTAATTCAGAGGAAAAGGTGGAGTCGACAGTAATCAGGACTCCACCTCCCAGTCTGGACTGACGATCAAGCCTATAAATAGTGTACTTACCCGGGAGAATTTCGGAGCTAAGAATATCCGTCCTTAACCAGGTCTCTGTACATACCATAATATTATATGGGAAAGAAAAACTATCAGAATACAATTTAGTCAGCTTACTAAGTAAGCCTCTTGTATTCTGATAGCAAAGAAGAAAAGAGGAGGCTAGTTTTATGGGACAGAAGAGGATGTGGAGGGGGCTGGGGATGGTTCTTTACTGGTATTTTCCATTTTCCCCTGAACTATTCTTTTTTCTCTTAGCTTCGTACTCTTTTACAAATATGCCCTCGGGCCAGAAAATTGTGGAACACACAGATGCAAAAAGAGCACAAGGAATACCAATCTTAAATGATGATACTTTCCTAGCATAAGAAAATTAAAATTGTTCGACCTTCAAATCATCAACTTGGACTTTGTTACGGATATAAGCCGTAATATCCAGTGATGAGAGGTCTGGGGCGAGCCGTGAAACAAAAACATGTTTTAGCTGGGGCACCCGAACACAAGAAACCGTTTTTGGTACAACACATGCAACCCTTTTTGGTACTACAGAATTTGTACATGTACATCCAGTATCGGCCGGTAATCCGGACGTTAAGTCTACATGAGGTGTTGGGGCCACTACTCTATTTTGATCAGACAGAGCGGAAGTACATAGCGGAGCCACATCGATTCCGGCGACTTCGGATACCGAATCATTTTTGCCCCCGATCTTAGTACCATTTGAGTGGCGCCTAAGATTGGCAGCTGAGCTGGAATCGAATCGCGGGCAGTAGGTTGCACGGCACCTGCCATAGAATGCCCACCGACCGCGACTTTTTGCGCTTTGGGGAATCGGGCTCAGCTAGCATGCGACTAGTGAGCTGCGATTCAAGCGCCACGAGCAGGTCCTTATTTTTACGGCAGTTCCGGATTAATTCCGTAACACTGCTTTTCGTGAGCCGCCTAATAGTTATTGCCTGGTTCTTATATACAATGCATTCATCGCAGTAGTAGCGTAGGCCACTCCTCTTATCGATGGCATCACGAACCAGGCCAGAATAGCCAAGACACTTTGCGTGATAAATTTTATCACATGTATGGCAGGGAATACTTTGCTGTCCAGCCGAGATAACTTTCTTACAATTTTTTAATGAACAGAAAGCCATTTTCGCTGACCACGGACCACTGTGCACTATAGCGGACAGAAAAATTGAAAGCGCTTAAGAACTTTTTAATGAGAGATCGATCAGAGCGACAGAGCGGGAGCGAAACACCGAATAACTTTGATGTTAGGCACCACGAAACGAAGTAGAAAACGAAAAGAAAGAGAGAGCGGGAATATTAACCGATTAACTCCGGTATAAAACACCTCAGAGAGAGTGCGTTGGAGTGCGTGCCGTTCCAACAGCGCTCAACGAGGAAGAGAAAGACTAAAAAGAGGGGCAATGGAAAACAATAACAACAAACCAGCACCGAATTAAATTATGATAAAAATTTTTATTAAACACAAGTTAATCACGATGCACTCGCGAGGCGAACGGAAAGTTGTTAGAAAACACTTAAAGGTGTAGAAACGTTAAAGAGATTTAAGTAAACCCCGGTGGTTTCAATAAGAAAAATGAAAGTTCGGAGCGCAAAACAAAAACACGACCGTTCTCTGTGAAGACGCAAAGAAGAATTCCCGGCTAGCTGCGGAAGAACGTAAGCTGAAGTTACTAAATGCAGCCCGAGTCTGGAAAGCGATCGAATAGAAAAATGAAAGAGTTTCGTGGACTGAGCGGCAACGGTTTGATTAAGACCAGAGACTTGGGCCTGGATAGTCTTGAATGGAAGTTTAACGAGGTTGAAAAAACTCTCCGTAATAAAGGTTGCCTCGGAACCAGAGTCGATAAGGGCTCGCGCCTGGAAATTGTACCCTAAATGGTCTGTGCCTAGTAAAACGGCTCTTGAGCCGGAAGCGAAGCACACTTGCACATCAGAGTGATCCTCTGTGGGGCTCGTGCCTCTTGTAGTAGGAGCAGGTCGAGACCTGGATGGCGCAGACGGACTTGGAGCGGCCGCGAATGGATTACCGCGGTGCAGGCCGTTTTTGGTTTAAGCAGCCAATCTCAAGGGCAAAGTGCCTGCGTTGCGTGACGGAAATCAGGAGCCGCTCGGCCGACGCAATTTCAGGAGCTGTCAAGGGATCCTCAAACGGGGACATGAGCTTTCGCGAACGCTGGATGAACCGATGAGCGTAAGCGAGGACTCGCAACGCCTTGTCGAGAACAATCGTAGAGTCCGTCCAACAGTGCAGGGCGGACGCCTGCCCGGGCATCTTCGGAAGAACGGCGTTGGCCATTTCGTACAATAACAAGGCTCCGCACAACTCGAGCCGCGGGAGCGACACCGTTTTTACTGGGGCCACCCGCGTCTTTGCCGTGAGCAAGTTCACCATTACCGCGGACCCAGACTCAACTCGGACGTAGATAGCTGCGCCGTACGCCTTCTGCGAGGCGTCGCAGAACCCATGATGCTCAATTTTCAAATGTGGTCGGAAAGCGACCCATCGGGGAATGTGGATCTGATCAAGAGTGGATTAATTTTCCAGGACGTCAACCCATCTTTGGTAAAAATCTCGAGTGAGGGCATCGTCCCATCCTAGATTTTGGAGCCAAATGTCCTGCATGAACATCTTTGCCCGGACTATGAAGGGGGCGAGCCAACCTGCTGGATCAAATAGTTTGTCGATTTGGGATAGGACTTGACGCTTTGTGAACGTTGAAAACAAGGACAATACGGGCGGAATGAAGAAAAACTCGTCAGACGTCGCCTTCCACCGCACTCCGAGACTTTTAGCCGTGCTCTCTGCGTCGATTTCAAGGAAGTCCATGCGAAGGAGATGGTCACTCTGGATGTTGGCCAAAATCGCCGTGCAATTGGATGTCCATTTTCTAAGGGGGGAATCCTGCTGAATCCAGGGCCCCTGGAGCTCGCGGATAGCCGCTTGCACTTCGGTTTTGGAGTCTGCCCCCGCGAGTACGTCGTCAACGTACATGTACTTACGAAAGCAGCGGATTCGTTTAACCGACTTTTCGGATTTTTTTTCAGCTCTGTTCTTACGTCTACAGTCAGTTCTAGAGTTGGATGATAAGGATCTTCCGGTTGTGTAAGTGGTCCCGTTCTTGATAGGCAAACGCCTTCTGAATTTGAAACAAAACACAAGTCCAGTAAACGCCCTAATGAGTTCTTAACATGGTTCACTTGGGATACCGCAATGTCAAGCAAGCCGTCAATAAAGTCATGCTGCGCTAAAGGAAGCAACATGTTAGAGTTTTCGTCAGGGGACCATGTCGCACTAGGTATATTAAAATCACCCAATACTATTAACTGGTCTTGATTTGACAGTTTTTTCTCTTAGCTTCGTACTTTTTTACAAATATGCCCTCGGGCCAGAAACTGATGGAACACACAGATGCAAAAAGAGCACAAGGAATACCAATCTTAAATGATGATACTTTCCTAGCATAAGAAAATTTAAATTGTTCGACCTTCAAATCACCAACTTGGACTTTGTTACGGATATAAGCCGTAATATCCAGTGATGAGAGGTCTGGGGCGAGCCGTGAAACAAAAACATGTTTTAGCTGGGGCACCCGAACACAAGAAACCGTTTTTGGTACAACACATGCAACCCTTTTTGGTACTACAGAATTTGTACATGTACATCCAGTATCGGCCGGTAATCCGGACGTTAAGTCTACATGAGGTGTTGGGGCCACTACTGTATTTTGATCAGACAGAGCGGAAGTACATAGCGGAGCCACATCGATTCCGGCGACTTCGGATACCGAATCAATTTTTGCCCCCGATCTTAGTACCATTTGAGTGGCGCCTAAGATTGGCAGCTGAGCTGGAATCGAATCGCGGGCAGTAGGTTGCACGGCACCTGCCATAGAATGCCCACCGACCGCGACTTTTTGCGCTTTGGGGAATCGGGCTCAGCTAGCATGCGACTAGTGAGCTGCGATTCAAGCGCCACGAGCAGGTCCGTATTTTTACGGCAGTTCCGGATTAATTCCGTAACACTGCTTTTCGTGTGCCGCCTAATAGTTATTGCCTGGTTCTCATATACAATGCATTCATCGCAGTAGTAGCGTAGGCCACTCCTCTTATCGATGGCATCACGAACCAGGCCAGAATAGCCAAGACACTTTGCGTGATAAATTTTATCACATGTATGGAAGGGAATACTTTGCTGTCCAGCCGAGATAACTTTCTTACAGTTTTTTAATGAACAGAAAGCCATTTTCGCTGACCACGGACCACTATGCACTATAGCGGACAGAAAAATCGAAAGCGCTCAAGAACTTTTTAATGAGAGATCGATCAGAGCGACAGAGCGGGAGCGAATCACCGAATAACTTTGATGTTAGGCACCACGAAACGAAATAGAAAACGAAAAGAAAGAGAGAGCGGGAATATTAACCGATTAACTCCGGTATAAAACACCTCAGAGAGAGTGCGTTGGAGTGCGTGCCGTTCCAACAGCGCTCAACGACGAAGAGAAAGACTGAAAAGAGGGGCAATGGAAAACAATAACAACAAACCAATAGGACTTGACGCTTTGTGAACGTTGAACCCAAGGACAATACGGGCGGAATGAAGAAAAACTCGTCAGACGTCGCCTTCTACCGCACTCCGAGACTTTTAGCCGTGCTCTCTGCGTCGATTTCAAGGAAGTCCATGCGAAGGAGATGGTCACTCTGGATGTTGGCCAAAATCGCCGTGCAATTGGATGTCCATTTTCTAAGGGGGGAATCCTGCTGAATCCAGGGCCCCTGGAGCTCGCGGATAGCCGCTTGCGCTTCGGTTATGGAGTCTGCCCCCGCGAGTACGTCGTCAACGTACATGTACTGTCGGATAATCCGTGTTCCGAGGTATCCGCAGCCTCGACTCTTCGTCGTCGGCGAGCTGTTGCAGGACACGGATCGCTAGGAACGGGGCACAATTGACCCCGAAGATGACTGTCTTCAACTCGTAGTCGCGGATTTCCCCATCGGAATTGCGGAATAGAATACGCTACAAGGGAGAATGCTGGGGGTCTACCCAAATTTGCCGATACATCTTTTCGATGTCGGCGTTGAAAACGAACCTAAAGTATCGCCACTTCAGGATTTGAATCGTGGGGTCGGATTGTAAGACCGGGCCCGCGTAAAGTATGTCATTCAGACTGGTTCTGTTTGTGGAAGGGCTAGAGGCGTTGAAAACCACCCGCACTTTAGTGGTTGTGCTCTCGGGCTTAAGAACGGCGTGATGTAGAAGGTTGTACGTGGCGGAACTGCTCGTCAAAGGGACCTCGGTCATGTGACCTAAGTCGAGGTATTTTTGGATCACAGAGCCGGGTCTTCAGGGGAGGATCTCATTTTAGGCGCTGCTCGTTACGCAGAAATTGAGCCAGAGCAAAGGATCGTGAAGATGCGAGCTCGGAACCACTATGCTCGGGATCGCGCAAGGGGAGCATCACAACGTATTTGCCACGATTGTCCCTTCTTGTAGTCTGGACAAAATTGTGTTCACAGACGGAATCAGACTCGGGGACTATCTGTTTGAGCACTTCCTCCACCTTCCAGAATTTGGTAAGGAGATGATCCAACGAGTCGTCGAGTCCGCAGGTAACTCGAGTGGACAAGACGGACAAATTGCGGGGGGCCGCTGGAGATATGGGGCCTGTCAACACCCATTCAAAAATGGTCTCCTGGCCGAGAAGTGAACCGCAAATGTTAGCCCTGGCGTTGCCGAGGAGGATGGACGGAAGAATGTCGGCTCCTATCAAGACATCGATTTGGGAGCTCTCAAAGAACTTGGGGGATGTCAGGAATTCCCTTAAGAAGATCTCGAGGGACTGGATACGAAGGCAGAGCGGAAGAACGTAAGCTGAAGTTTCTAAATGCAGCCCGGGTCTGGAAAGCGATCGAATAGAAAAATGAAAGAGTTTCGTGGACTGAGCGGCAACGGTTTGATTAAGACCAGAGACTTGGGCCTGGATAGTCTTGAATGGAAGTTTAACGAGGTTGAAAAAACTATCCGTAATAAAGGTTGCCTCGGAACCAGAGTCGATCAGGGCTCGTGCCTGGAAATTGTACCCTAAATGGGCTGTGCCTAGTAAAACGGCTCTTGAGCCGGAAGCGAAGCAAACTTGCACATCAGAGTGATCCTCTGTGGGGCTCGTGCCTCTTGTAGTAGGAGCGGGTCGAGACCTGGATGGCGCAGACGGACTTGGAGCGGCCGCGCATGGATTACCGCGGTGCAGGATGGTGTGATGACGGCTGTGGCACGTGAAGCAGCTATGGGCGCTAGTACAATCCCGTTGCAGGTGCTCTCGTGCAAAACAGCTCAGGCAAAGCTGCTTCTTCTTAATGTAGTCGGAGCGACCATTTACATCCATCTCAAGGAAGCGCGGACATAAGCGAACAGGATGATTCTCTCTGGAGCAGAGATCGCACCCTCTTGGGGCTGGAGTCACTCTGGCCTCGTAGGAATTAAGCCTACGCGCTGGGGCGCTCGCAGGTGTCGACCTTGGCGGAAACTGTCCCGAACTGCTAGGCCTGATGTCATCGATAGCCTCCAGAGTGCGATGACGCTCTGTCAAGAACGAGTCTAACTCATTCCATGTTGGAATCTCAGCCTTGTTGTGAATGGAATGTTCCCACATCGAAAGCGTGATTTTGGGAAGCTTTAAAGAAACTATGTACACCAGGAGACAATCCCAAGTCTCGACTTGAATAGAGGACATCTCTCAGGCTGTCAGGCAACTTTGAATTGTGCCTTGCAGCTCCTTCAGAGCGGCTCCGGACTCTTGGGGTACTGCCTGAATGTTGAAGAGGATTTTTAACTGGCTATTGACTAATAACCGCCGATTTTCGAAGCGGTCGGTGAGGCTTCGCCACGCGGAGATAATCTTTTCGTCGGTCAGCGGGGCTTTGGAAACAATGGCGTGCGCATCGCCACTTCTTTTGGACAATAGGTGGAACAACTTATCTACCGGTGTAAGACGCAAGTTGTGTATGTATATCGCGGTAAAAAGATCTCTGAAGGTGGGCCAACGCAGGTAATCACCAGCAAAACTTCGGTGGCAAATGACAGCCCGTAGACGGCGGTGTTGGAACACTGACAGCAGCCTGAATGGGCTGGGAGGCGGCCTTGTCTATTATGTCCTGAAGCTGGACCAAACATCTCGAATATACGGAGTAGCAGTAACTGTACTTGGATTCAAGCACTGTCGAGGTGGCCGTACTGTCGGTGGACGCACAAGGCCTGAATTTGGTCCCGATGTACTTGGCACATGCCAGGGGATAGTCGTTCTGGTTCAGCGGCGCTCGGAGTATGAATATCCGCTTGAAATTGGCTAACCCGGTTTGTTGTGGCAATAAACTTTTTGAGGTCGATGTCTATTGCAATTTGAGCCATCTTGGACACCGACAGAGAAAGCCTTGACGGGGGACCGGAGATAGTCTCGACGGACTCGTCGCTTTTTGCCCTTGGAATGGCCTTTGGTGTTAATTGAGACTGCCCTTGAGACACCGATTGGGGCCTGTCCAAACAAATAGATGGGATCGACCTCGGTTTCTTGTCGTGTCTCGTGGGCATTCTCGGACTCGAACTTTGCGGATCAGCTCTTGTCGACAGACCTGAGCAAGGGGCGTTTCGTTCAGAACGTGAGGATATTCACCGTTAAGCTCACGGCGCGATCTGAGTGGTAAATAACCGCACGCAAAAGAAAAAAAAAAGCACGGAGAACGGTCACACTGTTATTTTGTGCGGAATAAAAAGCAGAGAGCCATAAACAACGAGAAGAATCGGAAGAAAATATTTGGAAATCGATGAAAATGTTGACTCCCTTTGTTGACTTCTGTTTTTTATATTATTTTAATTTTTTACCCTAGTTATTGTAGCCAAATAATTTTATTGTATTTAGTTATTTATTTTTTTTTTTTTGGGTTTGGAAAATATCTTTGATCGGAAAAAAAAAATCTGGAAAAAACGCAATAAAAATAAATTAATTAATCCATTAAATAAATTAATTACTTTAACGGAAACTATTAAATAATATTTATAATTAAATAGTAATTATAATTATGAATTAATAACTTTTATAATTAAATAAAAATTATAATTATAAATACTTATTTTCGAGCGGAGCCGGAACGGTGGAATTAAAAACCTTGGCTTTGGTTCGGGAGAAATGTTCACTGGGTTATGCCGTCGGCAGCGCAGTGTCTCACGGGACAGAGAGAGAAGGGAAAAAAATCAGCAACAATAATAACACAGCCGTTGGGGCGGTTAATTGGCAATTTGTAGAAAAAACAATCACGGTCGCACCCGTGTGGATTTGAATTTATTTTATTTTATGTTCCTGTATGTGGAGGCAGAAAATATATTTATGAATATGTTTATGTTCCTGTATGTGGAGGCAGAAAATAGTTTTATGTAGATATGGGCATTGTGAGGAGTCAAATAACTCCTCACAAATAAATGAGAGTTTGGAGAATACAGCGGGTGAGAGTTTGGAGAATAGAGCTGGTGAGAGTTTGGAGAATACAGCTGGAGAGAGTTTGGAGAGAAACAAGAAGAGAGTTTGGAGAATACGGCTGGAGAGAGTTTGGAAAATACGGCTGGAGAGAGTTTGGAGAATACGGCTGGAGAGAGTTTGGGGAGAACTTGTAACGGTAGAAGGCGGACTTTGGACCGAGTATGGTGCCGTGCGAAAAGGAAAAGCTGAGAATTAACGGGATACGCCGGCCTATATAAGCGGGCCGAGCGCAGGAAGCGGGTTCAGTCGATCACAAGGAGTCAATCCAGCAAGATCAGTAGACAAGCAGTAAATCAGTTAAGAAAACAAGTCAAGTTAACATCAGGAGGAAGCAGAGCCGCGCCGAGTCAACAGGAGCAAGATCGCTACATCAAGACGTTCGGGACTTAGAGTTGAAGTCGCCGAGCTGAGAAACAGGTAGCTGAGGTCTTTAAGGCATCACACGGCTAAGTCTAGGCGCTTTGTTCTAATTCTGGTTGCGATTTGAGCTTGGCGTATTGCTCGGCGAGTCCGACAGAAGTGAATAAAAAGAGTCCTTCGACAAAGAACCGTGGGCTCGGAAGAACCAGCTGCCGTGCGAAAACAATTGCCTTGTCGAATTCCGGCGTACGCATGAACCGGCAGGCGAGAATTGTGCAGGCCCTGGTGCGACTAGCCAAGAAGGACGCGCGTCCGAACCACGGGTGTCTCGAGAGGCGTATGCGTCAAGAGCACAGTAGTTCACCGCCAGAGTCCTAGACAGGCAGCTGACCGAATCCCGAGAGCCAAAGGCCCGCTGCACCTAGTCTCACAAGAGCACGCGGACAACGGAGCCAGGACTCGCGCCTTAAGCAGAGCGAGGACATCGAGGACACGAGAAACGACGAGCAGTCATCGCAGGCCCAGCAGCAACCAAGCCATACTACAACGTATCCAGTCCACGGCTAAGAGGCGAGGGCGGAAGCGTTCGTCTTGAACCTAGCGTCCTGCCACAAAGACTGCATTGGCGGCCTTTCGGCGTATGCCTGAACCGTCAGGTAGAAACTGCGTAGGCGTCTGTTGTGACCGTCTGGGACAAATCCAGGGGCAGGAGGCTGTGGCTGCGAAAGGCGTACGCTAGCCGCACGATACTCGTAGCGAGCAGATAATAAAAATCAGTTCGCTACATCTGGCGCCCAAAACGTGATTGTCCGGTCGGTGAGAATCAGCAAATAAACAGAAAATGGCGAAAGGATGGATATATCTCCTCAAGAAAGAGGATTTCGCCAAAATAGGAACCAAGTTAGTCATCACTTTGGAGGGAAGAACGGATGACATAAGGAAAGCCCTCTCAGAGTACCTAACAAGAAAACAGAATGACCCAGGAGTAGCAGAGATCTGGGCTGAGCTGGAAGAGAATTACGACGATAAGCCAGGCCCAACAGTCAAATTGCTGACCCTGACGCCGAGGAACTCATAGCTAGTCTTGGAGTGAACAGCATGAAGGAAGCTGGCAGGAGTCGAAACGCAAGCCAAGAAAGAAAATCAGGGCAGCAAAGACCTAGCACACCAGATTATCAAGGACAACTGCACACCAGACCTGAGAATTTCACTAAGAACGTACAAAGTGGATGATCTGGACACATTAATGATCCTGGCTGACGATAACGAAGAACTGGACAAAGAGCGAGAAGAGTTCGTTCACGAACACAAGTTCTCTCGAAACAAAATCGCAGCACCACGACAAACTACATGCAGGAGATGTGAAGACAGCACGGTAAACCAAACACCAAACGGTAAACTAAACACCGGCCAATGTAACACAACAAAGGCAGCCAACGAACACATTATGGAGGCCACCAAACACCACTCAGGAGGCACGCAACCCAATGCCAAGAACTACCAATGCACAGACCCACATAATGAACCCACAGGATGCATGTCGCCGTTGTGGAGGACACGAACACTGGGCACGAGGATGCAGAAACCAAAGAGTACTGTTCTGCTGGGTGTGCGGCAAAGTTGGTATCAGGAGCGTAGAGTGCTGCCAAAAAGCGGAAAATGGGCAGCGATCCCAGTCGCATAGAGGCGCACAGGGGTCGCAAAGTGCCTCCTCTCCAAACTAACTGGCAATGTGATCGAGGAAGAGCACCAGTTATCCGCGTACGTTGAAATTGAAGGCATCGCATACAAGGCCACAATTGACACGGGAGCTACGTCAAGCTTCATTAACGAGGAGCTTGCGGACACACTGGCTGACAAAGGAAGGATCACAAGAACAAGACGGCAAGTTAGGTTAGCAGACGGCAGATGCAGCAGAATAAGCTCGCAACTCGAGATCACGGTGGAATTTGGAAACAAACGATTGGAGATGAATCTGCTAATACTTCCAGGAGTAGTGGATGAACTAGTGCTGGGATGTCCTCATGGGAGTCGGGGCGGAAATAAAATGTGCCTGGCATGAATTGCGAATACCTGCAAGAAACCGGCACAAAGGAAGTCTGGAAGAAAGACTGTCGGTGGCTGTAGATTCACACTGAAGTGATTGAGAGGATATTGAGAAATTCCTTGACAAACAGTTAGCAGATTTCAGCACCATGTCAGGAACATCTACATTGGCCGAGCACCAAATCACCATGAAATCACGACAAGCCAATCAAACAGATTGAACCCAAGAGTCCAAGGAGAGATCAACGCAAAGGTGGATGAGTTGTTACAAATGGGCTTCATAGAACATTCAAGAAGTCCATACAGCTCGCCCATGCGTTGATTTCCAACAAATAAACGCGAGGTCCCGATGCCGCGTATTAATTATATCCTGGACCAACTCAGAGAGGCGAAATACATAAGCAGTCTAGACTTGAAAGACGGATATTGGCAAGTCCCTTTGGAGATAAATAGTCGGCAATATACGGCGTTTACAGTACCCGGCAAAGGATTGTTCCAATGGAAAGTAATGCCTTTCGGACTACATTCAGCTTCGGCCACGTTCCAATGGGCTCTGGATCAGGTAATCGGCCCGGAGATGTCACCATACGCGTTTGCATACCATGATGACATCATTTTGATCGGACGCACGCTGAAAGAACACGTAGAGAATTTAAAGGAAGTGTTTAGGCGCCTCAAGGAAGCAATCCTAAGAATAAACGCCGATAAATGCAAATTCTTCAAGCAAGAGTTGCTTTACCTAGGAAACCGCGTTTCTAGCGAAGGGATAGGCACAGATGCCGAGAAGGTAGCGGACATAGCCGAATTAGAGCCACCGTCGGCAGTACGCGAACTACGGCAATACCTAGGCGTAGCTTCATGGTATCGACGATTTGTGCCAGATTTTCCGCGGATAGTAAAACCACTGAATGATCTTCTACGCAAAGGCACAAAGTGGATATGGACGCCGGAACACCAACAGGCCTTCGAAGAGGTAGAGGCACGGCGTGCCCAGATTTCGAGAAAAATTTCATCCTTCAGACGGACGCAAGCGACTATGGATTAGGTGCAATCCTGACGCAAGAGACAGAGAACGGCAAAAGGGTCATTTCATACTCAAGCCGGACTCTAAACGGCGCGGAGAAAAATTACTCCACAACAGAGAAAGAGTGCTTGGCAATCGTGTGGGCAATCAGGAAGCTGAAGCCGTACTTGGAGGGCTACCAGTTTAAAGTGGTTACAGACGACATGGCGTTGAAGTGGTTAAACAGCATAAAAAGCCCGTCTGCAAGGGTAGCAAGATAGCCCTGGAGTTACAGCAGTACGATTTCGAGATAGCGTACAGGAAAGGACAGCTGAACGTAGTGGCAGACGCCCTATCCCGACAACCGTTGCCGGAGAAACTTAGGGCCATAAAAGACGCATCGGAAAAACCGACCAATAGCTGCAGCTGAATCAGGAGTATGTGCGAGAGAATAAAGGCCCAACCTCAAAAATGTCCAGATTATGTAATGGAAGGTAAGTCTCTCTATAGATACATTCCTCACAGAGCGGGCAATGAAGATGTCGTAGCTTGGAAACTGTGCGTTCCGCAGGGTCTAAGACAAGCCGTACTGGAAGAAAACCATGACTCCCCATCCGCTGGTCATGTTGGGAGTAGAAGAACAATAGCAGGCCTGGCAGCCCGGTACTACGGGCCAGGAATGCACAGAGACGCCAGGACCCACTTACGCAAGTGTGAAGTTTGCCTGTAATACAAGCTCAATCAACTGCAGGCTGCAGGGAAAATGCTCACTCAGGTACCAGAGGAACCATGGCAACAGTATGTGCGGATTTCGTCGGGCCGTTGCCAAGATCAAAGCACGGAAACCAGATGATACTGGTGTTAATCGATCGGTTTTCCAAATGGACTGATATTGTACCGCTACGAACAGCAACAGCGGAGACCCTACAAAAGGCGTTCAGAGAACGAATAATATCAAGATTCCGGGCTCCAAAGATAGTGATAACCGATAACGGGGTACAGTTCGCCAGTCGATCCTTCAAAAGATTTCTTAGCTAAATGGGAATAAAGCAGCAATTCACAGCGCCCTTTACACCACAGGAAAACCCAACAGAACGAGCTAACCGTACGGTAAAGACTATGATAGCTCAATTCGCAGGAAAGGACCAAAGAACGTGGGACGAGAATTGGCCTGAAATTATGCTAGCAGTAAACTCAAGCATATCTGAATCAACCGGGTACTCCCCAGCGTTTCTCACTCAAGGCCGAGAACCCCGTTTGCCAAACGCATTATACAACAGGGAAACGCTAGGCTCGGGGAATGGCACAGAGACCCCGGACGAGAATGCAGCTTAACTACAAGAGATCTTCGAAGTCGTGCGAAGGAACATGAAAAAGGCATCCCAGGACCAAGCCAGACACTACAATCTGAGGAGGAGGCAGTGGACGCCGGAGGTAGGCAGCATAGTATGGGCAAAAGAACACCACCTATCCAATGCAGCCGAGGGTTTCGCAGCGAAATTAGCCCCGAGGTACGATGGTCCGTACCAGGTTGTAGATTTCGTCTCGCCAGTAATCTGCAAAATACGACACACTTTCGAAGAAAGAGCGGACGGTTCACATTGGCGAGCTCAAACAGCAACAAACGGAAACGGCACAAGAGCAGACGGCGGACACATCGGAGGACTAGGACAAGGATTTCACATTGGTACAGAGGCAACAGGATTAGGCGTCAGGCCGAAGCAAGAGTCATTAATACGCCACGCAGAAAGGACAGTCGCAAGGATAAGACACAGGATATAAATGGGAAGTTATGCTATGGACCCCGACTACGAGGCAGACGGATTCAGCGTCAGGCATACGCCCAAGTCATTTTCGGACGTCGATGCACTATGCTCAGCGCATACAAGGGGCCCTTACGACACCAAGCAGTGCTTGTTACGCGCGGAGCCTAATAGGCGTAAAAACGAGATCGCGAGAAGGTAAAAAGCACAATGTAGAAGCGGACAGACTAAGATTAGAAATACGTACGAGACTAAATACTAATACTAATTTTGTGCTAAGTAAGATAAAATTAATGCTTTTAAGCTTGTCAAAGAGTCGGTAGTAGAAATAATGTGGTATAGTCTATTATAGTCGTTACACAGTACTCTAAACGGTTTATGCATATCAAAGTTAGATCTACAAATATTTAATGTAAGAAGAACATAGTTCCTGGTAATTCTATTAGGCACGGATAAGCTTATGCGACCCAGTAACTCGGGACTCTCCACATCCCCGTGAATAAGTTTATAGATAAAAGTTGTGCCAAGCATCGTTCTACGGCTTACTAAGGATGGTAGATTAATTAGGAGAAGTCTACTAGAGTAGGATGGTAAAATAAGGCTTGCATTCCAGTTAAGGCCCCGTAGAGTAAATAATAAAAAGTGATTTTGCACAGACTCTATCCGGTATATATGTACACCATACTGAGGACTCCAAACTGCTAAACAGTACTCAAGGATTGGACGGACTAGTGAAATGAACAGAGTCTTTGTAACATAGGGATCATCGAATTCCTTTGACCACCTTTTAATAAATCCAAGTACTCCCCTGGCTTTATTCGACATAAAGATAATATGGTCACAAAACTTAAGTTTTGGATCAAGGAGGACGCCAAGGTCAACAACGTGCGTAATTCTAGACAACGCGCAACCACCCAGCGTATACGTTGCATATTGTGGGTTCACCCGAAAAATATGTCATTACTTTGCACTTAGCGCTATTTAAATCCAAAAGATTTTCACAACACCATGTTTGAAAAGCATTTAGGTCAGATTGTAAGTCGGAACTGCTAGAAATTTCGTTATATTGCAGGCATAACTTAACGTCATCTGCGTACACAAAGTAAATAAAGTAAAAAGAAGTGGGCCAAGGTGGCTTCCTTGTGGGACCCCTGAAGTAACTCGGATCACATCCGAGATCGAGTTTTTAAAGAGGACTCGTTGACCACTCAGATAACTTGAGATCCATGTTAGAAGATCACATGGAAACCCTAATAAGTCTAGCTTTAATACAAGAAGCGAGTGATTTACTGAATCAAACGCTTTACTCAAATCAGTGTAAACTACGTCAGTCAGCATGTTCTTTCTAAAGCCATTTATTACAAAAGACGTTAGCTCCAAGAGGTTTGTCGTCGTAGATCTTCGCCTTATAAATCCATGTTGACATGGAGATATAATCGATCTACAAAGATGCTGCAAATGGGGGGTAATAGTATTTTCGAAAAGCTTTGGGATGGCGGATAATTTGGATATGCCTCTGTAATTACTTGTATTGCATTTATTTCCTTTCTTATGAAGGGGAATGACAAATGACTCCTTCCAAATAAGTGGGAAATGAGATGTTTTTAAAGACAAAGTAAACAATTTGTACAGAGGTCTACACAGAGTTTCAGCACAGTATTTAAGCACGCAGCCTAGAACTCCGTCTGGACCCGGTGAATAGACTGGCTTAACTTTATGGAGATCCAAAAGAAGGGAGCTTTCGCTTAATCTCGGACCAAAAATCAAGTTCGACTTGGGTATGGCATTTGAATAAGACGGATTTGGACGGGATGAAACAGAATATGTAGTTTGGAAAGACTGGGCAAATAGATCGGCAATTGCCTGATCAGAGTTTGCCGTAGAGTTTTCAAATGATAGCGATGAAGGGTAACAGGCTGATTTACGCTTAGTGTTAACAAAATTATAATACTGTTTTGGATCTTGTGAAAATTGGACCCTACAACGAGTCAAATAGCTTTTATAACACCGGGCGTTAAGCACGATAAAATTTGACCGAGCCCTAGGTACCGAGAGAAGGCAGATTGTGAAGCGCACATTTTAAATTTATTGAAAAGGGTGGACTTTATATTTTTTAGGTGTGACAACTCTTTATTAAACCACGGAGGAAATTGACGGATAGTATAACGGAACACACAGATAAAAGAAGGAATTCAATGCATTATAAAAGATATTAACGGCCTTAGCCACGTCAGTGCATGAATAAAATTCGGACCAGTCATAGCCGGATATAAAAGTATTTAAAAGATGAAAGTTTGCCTTACGAAAGCCGCGTATTCGTTTAACCGACTTTTAGGATTTTTTATTCAGCTCTGTTCTTACGTCTACAGTCAGCTCTAGAGTTGGATGATAAGGATCTTCCGGTTGTGTAAGTCGTGACGTTCTTGATAGGCGAACGCCTTCTGAATTTGAAACAAAACACAAGTCCAGTAAACGTGCTAAGGAGTTCTTAACATGGTTCACTTGGGATAGCGCAATGTCAAGCAAGCCGCCAATAAAGTCATGCTGCGCTAAAGGAAGTAAAATGTTAGAGTTTTCGTCAGGGGACCATGTCGCACTAGGTATATTAAAATTACCCAATACTATTAACTGATCTCGATTTGACAGTTTTTTGGAAGTTGACTGAATACAGGAAAGGTGATTTGCGTAAATAGGGAACTCAGATGATGGTGGGATATATGAACAAGTAATATATACAAAACTACTGGGAAACGATAATTTTATACCTAGGAATTCGATGTCATAAAATTCGTCTATACGCCGCGCAGCACAGGGAACACATAAGGAAGGACTTACAGGATCCCAAGACAAAGGAGGTGGATTCATCGTCGGGCATAAGCCAGAGTCATCCGCCTATACGCCGCGTAGATAGGGTACCCAAGGAAAACATAGGGGCAGAACCCATGCAACGAGGCAGGCGGATTCAGCGTCAGACATACGCCCAAGTCATCGTCTATACGCCGCACAGCACAGGGAACACATAAGGAAGGACTTACAAGAATCCAAAGACAAAGCAGGCGGATTCACAGGACATAGGGGCAGAACCCATGCAACGAGGCAGGCAGATTCAGCGTCATGCATACGCCCAAGTCATCCACCTATACGAATATATACAAGGATCCCAAAACAGGACAGACGGATTCATCGTCGGGCATAAGCCAGAGTCATCCGCTTATACGCCGGAGATAGGGTACCCAAGGAAAACAAAGTAACAGAACCCATGCAACGAAGCAGGCAGATTCAGCATCGAGCATACGCCCAAGTCATCCACCTATACGCCACGTAGCACAGGGAACACACAAGGAAGGGCTAAACAAAAAAAATAGAATTATTAAACAATTAATTAATGATACGACAAGCACACTACAAATAATAACAAGGTAGCTTTATACGGGAGAGAAATGTACAAGTATAACTCAATGGCGGCCGAAGATATGGGAGAGACGGCACAGCGGAGCTGTACCGTAGGATCCAAAGTGAGCCAAGGGACTGCTCAACACAGAAAGAAAATGCCAAGAAGCCAAGCAGGGCCGAGAATAACGGCATGTTGCACAAGGGAAGAACAAAGTGGAAAGCCCGAGGGAAATAGCGGGATCATGGAAAGGGAGACGGGGAAAAACGAGGTGTCATCGGGAGGGTCATACGAAGGAATGGGCATTCAAAGATCAGTAACCATCATGTTGACACGTATGACCCGGTCCGAGGGCAAGGCGCACGCCTGTCACCCGGCCTATCCGAACCTCGAGGCGGGTCCTGAAGCCGGTTAGCGAGCTGGAGGACGCGGCGCCAGAATCCACCGTTAGCTCCGACAGCGACGTGGACGACCCGGCCGTGAAGCGGAGACAGTGGCGGCTCCGGAGGGCCGTGGACCCCATGATGGGCAGCATTCTACCCGGGGACCCCAACACCCCTGGGCTACATGGGGAGCGGGAGCTCAACCGGGCAGACGTGGAGGCCATCCACTCGGCCGTGCAAGAGGCCCAACAGCAGCCCAAGAGAAAGCGGGAGGCCGAGGAGGAGAAGGAGGAGAGGCAGGAGGCAGCAAGGCGGCGGCAAAGGTATGCTGCACAGGAGGAGGATGAGCGTCTCTGGGCAGGACCCGTCCTGATGGATGAGGTTCCGCCAGACTCGTCCGGGATGCTCGGAGTCCCTCCGCTCCCTGCCCGATGTGATGAGTTAATGAGGAGGTGCCAGCCCCCCAAAGTGGACACCCATCCGCCCACCCACGCCCCGCCATGTCCCTCTCTATTGGGAGCAGGATGAGGAGCCACCGGCGAGCCCACCCACATCGCAGCAGGAGGAGGAGAACCCAGCCGAGCCATATCCGCCCGGACAGGCCCACAACGAGGAGGAACACCAGGAAGCAACCCCAGAAGGACGACAGAAGCAGCAGGACACGCACGGGCCTCAAGGATGGTGTTTCCGGACGGAGATACCCATGGCCCATGTGAGCCATGCCCTGCAATCGTTCACGGTGCAAGGGGTCCTTTGGAGGCAACATGCCGTAACGTGATCCTGACCGGAGGAGCCGGCAGGAGCGCCGACCGAGGACGCCGAGGAGACGCATAAACCCCCAACCAACCCCAGAGACCCCCTCCTAAGTGTGGGACACGCCCACGTGACACCGCCGACACCACCGACCTCGGCCGAATCCATATCGGCAGACGACGGTAGGTCGGCGCAGGAGGAGGAGCCCTTAGAGAAAGGCCCGTGGGTGTGGCCCGATTCCGTGCCTGGAGGAAGGCCGAAGTTGGCCAGACAGAGTTCCGCGCCGGACGGAACCATCAGGCCTCCACTTATGCGGCATGTGTTGTTGCCCGACGAGCGACGGTGGATGGAGGACCGGAGTGGCCCTCGGAGATTGCGGCAGCACCGGCGGCTCTAGCCGCACAACGAATGGGCGGGAAGCAGTGCGTCCTGGTGGAGCGGGGCGGACGCCGTTTCCGAGTACGGCTGGGGCCGTCAGGTATGAGGGCTTATTAGCAATAAAAGGAACCCTAGACGACACAGAACACAAACCTGAAATAAAAATATATTTGGCACTGGGTGATCGGGGTAAACATCACGAACGCGCACAAAAACACACAGAACAAGAGAGAACGCTATAGTCGAGTGCCTCGACGTTACTCAACTAAACAACTTAATATAAATATGCCTTCTTTGCCGGGCAATTGCAACTGTGTACAATGTAAATACATACATCTGTATATGCTTACATACATACACACATACGCCATTGTTTGACTCAGACCTCCAATTTGGCTAACTTGATTAGCATAGTTCTTGGAATATAGTTCAGTATTGACAAATGAAAACCATCGCAATTTCCTTTAATAGAAATCCTTATCGAGAATTAACGTTGACTCTGTTGAGCACCTTGGCCAGCTGTTACAAAGTCATCCGTCAGATGGCGCTATTGGTACCACGGGCCATGTAGGCGCTAGCCAGGCTTAAGCGTTTAATGGATTTTTGGGCGTTAGAGTGGGCGTAGCAAACTTTTATTAGGCCAATCGATAAGTATTGACGAAACAAATACATATCAATTAAAATGTTCATAATGGCATCAAAACTGTGGCCACAGCTTGTGGCTTGTGGGCTTCAGAGGGGGCGAGGCACCATTTTGAAACAAACCTGCGTATGAACTCCTAAAATCTACTTGCAAAATGCCAATCTTCTAGCTTTTATAGTTTCCGAGATCTCAGCGTTCATACGGACAGACAGACGGACAGACGGACACGGCTAGATCGACTCGGCTAGTGATCCTGAACAAGAATATATATAATTTATAGGGTCGGAAACGCTTTCTTCTACCTGTTACATACTTTTGCACGAATACAATATACCCTTTTACTGTTACTCGTAGAGTAACAGTAGCTAGAGTAATAATAACACAACAAAAAAGGGGTTGTATATTTGCAAGAAAAAAACCTAAAAAAAAGGGAAATGCATTAAATTCGACCCACAAAGAAGAAGCGGCGAGGTACTCACTGTGATAGATACATGTGTGATGAGGGGTTCCTGCCAGCTGAAGGGGAGAATTCAAGAATCGGTGGCAATTCTGCCCGTCCTGGTACGCCACCGAGGGTCTCGGCCGAGGGAAAAGGTGTGGCGTGTGGGGGAAGGCTAAAAAGAGAGAGAGTAAAAATAAGAAATGAGAAAGCAAGGAGAAAAGGAGAAAATTTACCGGAGAAATTTTCCTAGCACGCTGCACGTGTAAAGGGATGGGGGGCTTCGATTAATGAGCGGTCGATTGACACTGGACGATAGTGTCGATCGATGGGCACAGAAAGCTAGAGATGACGGCACAGGAAGGGTCACACTAAAAAATATCGCCACCACCGGATGGCAACGCTGCACTAATTCAAATCATCGACATCGGCTGGAAAACCGATCGGAAAAGCGGTAGTGTGACCAGACAACGAAGAAAAGGAGATGCTTAAAACGCTATGCATATGGGGGAAACATCTTGGGCGGGACATTCAAAGGAGTTACGAAGAACGCGAGAAGTCTATGGGGAAAACATCTTGGGCGGGAAAAAGGATTGGAGCATCGGCGCTGTGGAACTCAAGTACGAGCTGTGAGCGTCGAGGGAACCTTTTGAAGGAGCAAGAAGATTCGAAGGCTACAATGATTTACAAGGAAAACAGCCGGAGAGAAGAAAATCAAGAGTATGGGGAAAACATCTTGGGCGGGAAAAAAAGTATGGAACATCGGCGCTGTGGAACTCAGGTACGAGCTGTGAGCGTCGAGGGAACCATTTGAAGGAGTAAGAGGACTCGAAGGCTACAAGAATTTACAAGGAAGACAGCCGGAGAGGAAAATCAAGAGTATGGGGGAAACATCTTGGGGCGGGAACTACATGGAACGAGAAGGAGCGACGTCGAGGGAAGGAGGACCAACATCAGCGATCCAGAACAGCGGATCCAAGGAGAACGCCAAGATAACAGCCGGAGAAGAGGTGCAAGTCTCATTTCGTTCCCGAAGAAAGGGGAGAATGTGAGGAGTTAAATAACTCCTCACAAATAAATGAGAGTTTGGAGAAGACAGCGGGTGAGAGTTTGGAGAATAGAGCTGGTGAGAGTTTGGAGAATACAGCTGGAGAGAGTTTGGAGAGAAACAAGAAGAGATTTTGGAGAATACGGCTGGAGAGAGTTTGGAGAGAACGTGTAACGGTAGAAGGCGGCGGACTTTGGACCGAGTATGGTGCCGTGCGCAAAACCGAAAAAGGAGAAGCCGAGAATTAACGGGATACGCCGGCCTATATAAGCGGGTCGAGCGCAGGAAGCGGGATCAGTCGATCACAAGAAGTCAATCCAGCAAATTCAGTAGACAAGCAGTTAATCAGTGAAGAAAACAAGTCAAGTTAACATCAGGAGGAAGCAGAGCCACGCCGAGTCAACAGGAGCAAGATCGCTACATCAGGACGTTCGGGACTTAGAGTTGAAGTCGCCGAGCTGAGAAACAGGTAGCTGAGGTCCTTAAGGCATCACGCGGCTAAGTCTAGGCGCTTTGTTCTAATTCTGGTCGCGATTTGAGCTTGGCGTATTGCTCGGCGAGTCCGACAGAAGTGAATAAAAAGAGTGAAATAAAAGAGACAAAGAACCGTGGGCTCGGAAGGGAAGTTGTCCAGAACCAGCTGCCGTGCGAAAACAATTGCCTTGTTGAATTCCGGCGTACGCCTGAACCGGCAGGCGAGAATTGTGCAGGCCCTGGTGCGACTAGCCAAGAAGGACGCGCGTCCGAACCACGGGTGTCTCGAGAGGCGTATGCGTCAAGAGCACAGTAGTTCACCGCCAGAGTCCTAAACAGGCAGCTGACCGAATCCCGAGAGCCAAAGGCCCGCTGCACCTAGTCTCACAAGAGCACACGGACAACGGAGCCAGGATTCGCGCCTTAAGCAGAGCGAGGACATCGAGGACACGAGAAACGACGAGCAGTCATCGCAGGCCCAGCAGCAACCAAGCCATACTACAACGTATCCAGTCCACGGCTAAGAGGCGAGGGCGGAAGCGTTCGTCTTGAACCTAGCACACTGCCACAGGGACTGCATTGGCGGCCTTCCGGCGTATGCCTGAACCGTCAGGTAGAAACTGTGTAGGCGTCTGGTGTGACCGGCTGGGACAGATCCAGGGAGAGATCCGGCAGGCTGTGGCTGCGAAAGGCGTTCGCTTTGAGAGCCCAGTGCCTGTGCACCCTAGTCTGGGAACGGTGACGCATCCCTAGACCCTCATAGCCCCGAGGCCAAAGACAACGGAGGCGTTCCGGACCAGCACGAAGCGCGGCAGCGGAAAGCGACTGTGGAGCAGCCATTCCCAAGTTCATCAGGAAGGCGTTGAGACAACCATCTGTCACCATTAGTCCCAGGCCGAGGGACAAGTCGGCGAATAAAGATCCTAGTATAAACATACCAACATTCTGTGCGTTCTCACTAGAAAATCGGGCGGTCACGTTTATATAAATTAGGTGTGACGAACACATCTACTGAGCTAGCCGCACGATACTCGTAGCGAGCAGATAATAAAAATCAGTTCGTTACAGCAAGCATGCGTTTATGGAATGTGTAAGTGTATATCGGTACAGTAGAGCGTCGAGGAGTGGACTGTATTTAAAGTGACGGAACAGATGAAATTATATGGGGAGAAAAAAAACACAAGACAAAAAAATATCTCGACAACGGCGGACAGTACAGCGAACAGGGAAACTCCCGAAATTATTTCACACCGAGTGGCTGATATTAGTTATGCCTTTTTATTTTCCACCACACAATTTCACTTTAAGTCGTATTTTTTTTGGAGGCAGAATTGCACTGCACTATGTACACAAGTTGTCACGCGCGTGTATGTGTATGTCTGGATGCACATATGCCTTGACCGTTGGCAAGTTAATGTACAACGGGGAACGAAAAGGAAAACGGCAAGGAGTATGGCGACGCACACAAAGCGGAGACGGATAGAAAATTTTTTGGGAATTAAAGGAATGTTATATTTCTCGGCTGCCGTTGGGTCGGGAAAACTCGGACGTGGAGTTGACACGAAAAAAAATTGTGAACGAAATTCAATGTTCGAACCACTGCTAAAGACCGGGAGCGAGAGCGAGCCCGAAAATGCTCGTACTTATCTTTTTTTGAGGAAAAATCACAGGAGTGATATCCTTATCCGGCTCGAATGGACCAAAATGTTGTGTGGAAGCGATCCTTCCACAAAAAGAATTGAAGGCACAAAAAAATTCCCACGGCGCAAACGCCAAGGAAGACGAAAATGAAGAAGTCGGGGGCGTCGTGGTGTACTTCAGTGTCTTTTATTCAGCTGCATACATGAGACTAAAAAACTTAAAACTAAAACCGCGCTCCCGCCCGCGAATTTATGAATATCTGAATTTACGGAAATTGATTTCGAATAAGAAAGAAATAATAAAGGTAGTAGAAGATACTGGCGACCACAAGATAATAAGTATCAAAGAAAATGGGTTCGTGAAAACGTTGGGACTTCAATGGGAACCCAAAAGGATAAGTTTAAATTCAACGTTAATTTAGGGAATGCTAAAAAAGAAAATAAACGAACAGTACTTTCCACTTTATCTAAAATTCATGATCCGTTAGGATGGTTAGCTCCAATAACTATGACAGGAATGCCGTTTGTGCAGAAACGTTGGCTGTTTGAAAATAGCTGGGATCAAGAGTTATCAAAAGATAATGCCCAAGAATGGATGGCCTATAAAGAAAAACTTTTACTATTGGAAAAAATCAGAATACCTAGATTGATCCAAAGTAATTTAAATTCGATTGTTGAACTGGCGGCGTCAAGGGGAATTTCTTCGAGCGAACTGATAAATTTTGATCCTTGGTGGAATGGACCAAATTGGTTAAAAGAATCAAAAGAGAATTGCCCGTCTCAGTTAAAAGCTGAGGAAGAAACAGGAATACATACCGTGCTGACAGCTGATAGGGATATTATTCATAATCTCTTAAAAAAATATTAAGGCCCTTTGTCCACGGCAAGCATCTACTTAAGTGCAGTTTCGATTTGTACTCTCTCGCTGAAGGCACGGTCGCAGATCGCCTGCCTAATCTTTTCACTAGTTAAAAGGCACAGACAAATCGGTCTGCCTGCCCAACCAATAAACATTTAACTTTGTAATTAAGGCCTTGGTGTCTTTTAGAATAAAATTAGTGCATATTTAATTGAAATCTTGTGCGGTTTTATTTTAATTGGGCACCATCAAAGGTTAACGTTAGTGAAAAAGCTCACTGACCCAACATTTTGGTGACCCCGACGTGATATAAAAACAATAAAAACTAAAGTGCAACCAAACAAACAATTTAATTTTCATTCGTTTGATTGATCGCATATACATAACCTGCAAGTTTTATGTACATACATATGCAAGCGCAAGCGGTAATATAAACTCCGTTAGAAACTCACATCGCACCCGCCCCGCGCATCATAGAGAACATTTTGGTTTCCTCTTTGTGCCTTCGTTCCCGCTTTGAAACGTTTCACAGCGGCGACCAAACGTTTTTGTTCGCGAGTTCGTTGCACCCCCTTCCACCGCTATATTGCTGTTTATGTGCAAATAGACGCACATGCACTCCGTTAGTTTTTCGGTGGTCAAGAGTTTTTGGTACAGCACGCACTGCACAGTGGAATTTAATTATTTATGCGAGTGATAAAAGCTGAAAATAATAAAATAAATTTATTAAAATGTCAACCGAAACTACTTTAGCTGCTTCAGTTCAGGGATTGAAGCATCTTAAATTGAAGGCTGAATCAATGCTTTCTAAGGCGAGATCCTCTGAGAAGGCCTTGACTGTTGAGAAGCTCCAGGCGATGAGTGAAGAAGAATTAGAGCTTCGTGTTAAGCTCTCAGAGGAGAATAAGGCTGCATTTGCCCAGGTCCATGACAGTCTTGAGAAACTGGATTTTAATGAAATCGGCAGCCAGGTTCGCGATGATTTTGAAGAGCTCATCATATCATATAAGCGTCAACGTCCAGCACTTCGAAGTTCTACGCTCAGGCCAGAGCCCTCTCTGGATTTCCATTCTGTGCCGGCTAAAAGATCTCATTTGCCTGAATTGAGATTGCCTGAATTTTCTGGTGGCTATACTGAATTTGTCGACTTTCAATTCATGTTCAAAGCTATCATCGACAATGACGTGGAGCTCACTAACATTGAGAAGCTGCAGCATTTAAAGTCTAGCCTGAAGGGTTCCGCCTTGGATACAGTGCGCTCATTAGAAATTTGTGACAGCAACTATGCTGTAGCCTTGGAGTTATTGAATGTCCGTTTCAATAATAAGCGTCTAATTTTCCAATCCCATATAACTGCAATTTTGGGTCTCCCTAAAGTGGAAATACGGTCCGCAGCGAAGCTGAGAGATATATCTGATAAAATAAATGCTAATCTACGTGCTCTTCAGTCAATGGGCTCTGTTGAGCAAATCTCAAATTGCATTCTGGTTCATGTTTTACTCCAAAAATTAGATAGCAAAACTCAACCCAATTGGGAAGAATCTGCGGCTATTGATGAAATTCCTTCGCTTGATCAATTTACTACATTTTTGTCCAAGCGTTGTCAAAAATTGGAAAATGTAGAGCATACTGCAGCATCGTACTCATATAGTTCACTAACACTTTAGGAAATGGATGTGTTGTGTGTGACAATAGTGGCCATTAAATTTATAGCTGTGGTCAATTCGCCAATTTGTCAGTGCAAGAGCGTATTCGAAAGGTGAAGGAATTAGCGCTGTAAGTCAGGCTGCTGTCGAACTTGCAGGTCCAAGCATCACACCCTTTTGCACCTTGGCACTCAGTCTTCGACCCAGGTTATGCGAGCTCCAGCTGCAGAACAAAGTACGCCAATTGCAAGTACTTCAAGCCCTTCTACCTCTTTGCTGGCTCAGAATGTGGATTCTGACATTGTCTTTCTTGCAACTGCAGTCATAAGCGTTCAAAGTCGATCGGGTGCTTGGATCCCATGCCGTGCGCTGCTAGATTCGGGATCTCAAGTCCACATTGTGACTTCCAGGCTCGCTCACCAGTTGCAGTTGCATAAAACGAAGTCTACCGTATCAGTTGCAGGTCTTGGAGATGCTCGATTTGACTCTGAAGAAGCTTCCGTTTGCGTTAAGTTAAGGTCGCACACTTCTGATTACTTTGCATGCCTATCTGCTCTTGTTGCTCCAGCGATTACTGGCAATCAACCCAGTTCGACTGTTAAACCCGATGGTTGGAAAATTCCCGCGAATATTCAGCTGGCCGATCCGGATTTCTATAGATCTCGGCGAATAGATCTTCTTATTGGCGCAAGCATGTTCTTTGAGCTATTATCTGTAGGGCAGATTAAGTTGGCTGCTGGGTTACCCCTATTGCAGAAAACAAGGCTTGGTTGGATCGTTACAGGTGGTGGATCTTCTACTCTCAAGGCAACGGCATTACACGGCCAAGCTGTGCACCGTGAATTGGTTGCTGCTGAAGTTCATATGGATGAATTAGTCCGTCGCTTTTGGGAAGTTAAAAGCTGTGGTGAAGGCGTGGTCACAGCCACCAAAGAAGAACTGGAGTGTGAAGCTCATTTCAAGACCAACTTTCGTCGTTTAGACTCTGGTGAATATTCCGTACGATTACCTGCGAAGAACACTCTAGAATTACTGGGTGAATCGTACAATCAAGCTTATCGTCGATTTCTCAATTTGGAGAGCAAGCTAAAGCGCAAGCCAGAAGTCAAGGTCCAATATTCGGCATTCATTCGTGAATACTTGCATTTGAAGCACATGTCGGTCGTGCCCAGAAACTCCTTGAGTCTTTGCAAATATTTTCTGCCCCACCACTGCGCTTTCAAAGAAGACAGCACCACGACTAAATTGCGAGTCGTTTTTGATGGGTCTCCCAAAACGTCAAGTGGACATTCGCTGAACGAGGTTCTCATGGCAGGGCCTACCATTCAACAGAAGCTGTTCAACACGCTGTTACAGTTTCGGACTTTCCCTGTTGCATTGACTGGTGACATCTGCAAGAGGTATCGGTGTGTTCGCGTGGCTGAACCCGATAGCTATCTTCAATGTATTCTTTGGCGTGACTCACCGGACCAGGAGGTGCAGGTATTCAAGCTTGATACCGTCACCTATGGAACTAAGCCTGCAGCCTTTTTATCCGTTCGCGCGATGCATCAACTGGCGAATGATGAGAAGAGCACATTTCCAATCGGTTCTAAAATCATTTTGCGGGACTTTTACGTTGATGATCTGATCACAGGAGGCCAATCAACACAGGAAGTCCTCGAAATCATGTCTCAAACAACAAACTTGCCTGCACGAGGTGGCTTTAAGCCCAGGAAATGTGGTTCCAACGAGCGCGATGTCCTTGATAAAGTTCCTTACTCGGAAAAAGAAACATTCCTGAAGTTTGACGATGGCAGCGACTTTACCAAGACACTGGGTCTTGCTTGGGATCCTGCAGCGGATGTCTTTCGTTTTTCTTTTTCTCCCATACAGGTCTCTCAAAAGCCATGCAAACGGCTGGTGCTTTCCACAATTGCTCGCGTGTATGATCCGCTTGGTCTCATTGGTCCTGTGGTTGCCAAGGCCAAGATCTTCCTGCAACAAGTCTGGAGAGAGATGTTGGGGTGGGACGAGAGCTTTCCTGAGGCACTCAACACATCATGGCTGAATTTGTCATCTGACATGGGTCATACTCAGCAAATGAAGTTTCCTCGACGTGCGCTGCATCCAAATGTTACTATTGAGATCCACGGATTCTGTGACGCTAGCATCGACGCATATGGAGGATGTATCTATCTCGTTTCAATAGCTGATGGCAAACGAGAAGTGCATCTATTTTGCTCAAAATCTCGTGTGGCACCTTTGAAGACTCTCACTGTTCCCAAGTTAGAGTTGTGCGCTGCTTTATTACTGGCTCAACTGATGCGAGACGTACGCAACATGAAGCTCTTCGATTGCCAGTTTTTTTGCTGGTCAGATTCTGCTGTAGCTTTATCATGGATAAGCGATTAACCTTCACGTTTTCAAGTTTTTATTGCTAATCGAATATCTTTAATTCAAGAGCTATCCAGTGGCATGAATTGGCGCTATGTACCGACCAACTGCAATCCAGCCGACATCCTGTCAAGAGGTGCTTCCCCAAGCGAGCTTCTGGAATCTGCCCTTTGGTTCAGAGGCCCACAATTTCTTCTTAAGGATCAGCACGGTTGGCCTGAATCTTGTATGCCAGTGAAGACTCTTCCCGACCTCAGAAAGCGCATTTTGGTCGGCGTCGCTAAAAAAGTTGACCTATCTTCAAAATGCAAGTTCGTGAATTCTTGGCAAAAGATCACCCACACCTTTGGATACGTATACAAATTTGTTCACCGCATAAGACGTCCTGGTCTCGATGTCGAAGATGTAAAAATGGGCACTCAGATGCTTATCAGATGCATCCAAATGAGCAGCCTGGCTGATGACTACTGGAGGCTGCATTCTAAGCGACAAATTACATCATCCAGCCCGTTGGCCTCACTTTCTCCATTCATCGATAGCTTTGGGCTGATGCGAGTTGGGGGCAGACTACAAAATTCGTCCTTGGATTACAATGCGCAGCATCCTGTCATACTACCACGCCAGCATCCAGTTACAAGTGCTATCATACTGGACTTGCATCGGAAAAACTTGCATTCTGGTCCGCGAGCGCTGCTCGCTAACATGCGTCTTCAATTTTGGCCGATAGGTGGCCGAAAAACAGTATCATCTGCAACGTCCAAGTGCGTCATATGCTTCAGAGCTAAACCACAATTATCTCAGCATTTAATGGCTGACCTGCCTAAGGATTGTGTAAATGCAACATCAACGTTCATGGTTACTGGTCTGGATTTCTGCGGGCCATTTTGTTACAAAACCGGAGTTCGCAGCAAGGTGCCTGTGAAAACGTACGTCTGCGTTTTCATCTGTTTCGCGACGAAAGCAATCCACCTGGAGCTTGTTCAGGATCTTTCAACACAAGCGTTCTTGGAAGCATTGAAGCGGTTTATTCTCACCAGAGGCAAACCTGCCCGGATATGGTCAGATAATGCTACGAACTTCGTTGGAGCTAAAAACGAACTGGCTGAGCTGAAGAATCTGTTCCTGTCTGGCCCACACATTCGAGCTATAGGGGAGTTCTGCCTAGAAGATTCAATTGAGTGGCGTTATATTCCCCCACGTTCTCCTCACTTTGGAGGCCTCTGGGAGGCTGCAGTAAAAACGGCCAAATTTCATTTTTATCGTTCGGTTGGCCCATCTCTATTATCATTCGATGAATTGCGTACACTCGTTTGCCACATTGCAGCAATTATCAACTAACGACCTTTACTACCTCTTTCAGAGAATCCAGCAGATCTTGAGGTGCTAACTCCTGCACACTTTCTTGGCACAGTTCCGCTGGTGTTGTACTCTGAACCTGACGTCACAAAGCTAAATTTCAACCGTTTGGACCGCTGGCAGAGAATTGCTTATTTTCAACAAATCTTCTGGTCACGGTGGCGTGAAGAGTATCTGACCCTGTTGCAGCAACGGTCAAAGTGGCGCATCCCCAAACCTGCGCTACAAGTCAACGATGTAGTCCTGGTTCAAAACGAGAACTTGCCTCCTCTTAAATGGCCATTAGCCAGGGTCATGGAATAGGTGGCTGGATCTGATGGAGTTGCTCGTGTGGCAGTAATACGAACATCAACTGGAACCACTCGAAGAGCTGTCCGCAAGTTGTGCGTCCTGCCGAAACAAGATCTGGTTGAAAGCCCTGGTCTTCCAACGGGGGGAGAATGTTCGGTCATGCCGCTGCCTAAATAAATTCTTAAAGTTTCTAATCTTAACGTAAATTGAATTCTCGATGTTTGCTTTTTGCCCTTTCTATTTGCCCTGCGTGGCATCTCTTTCAATTACTGTAATTGCTACTCCTTTGGAATTCCTTCGTCGATCGCTGCCTGGCCCTTTGTCCACGGCAAGCATCTACTTAAATTCAGTTTCGATTTGTACTCTCTCGCTGAAGGCACGGTCGCAGATCGCCTGACTATTCTTTTCGCTAGTTAAAAGGCACAGACAAATCGGTCTGCCTGCCCAACCAATAAACATTTAACTTTGTAATTAAGGCCTTGGTGTCTTTTAGAATAAAATTAGTGCATATTTAATTGAAATCTTGTGCGGTTTTATTTTAATTGGGCACCATCAAAGGTTAGCGTTAGTGAAAAAGCTCACTGACCCAACACTAAGTTTGCATCCATTTATTGATCAGGATAAAATTATCAGAGTAGGCGGTAGATTACAAAATTACAATGCTAGATTCAAGATAAAACATCCAATTATTCTCGACAAAGGGCATATTTCTACATTAATTATAGAGGATGCTCATAACCAAACCTTACATGGTGGAATAAATTTGATGAGAACATACATTCAAAGAAAATATAAGATATTTGGATTGAGAAATTCATTGAAGAAAAAATCAAATGAGTGTACGAAATGTGCAAGATATCGCAGGTCACGCCACAACAAGTAATGGAAAATCTACACAAATATGGGGTAACAATGTCGTACCTCTTTCTAAATACAGGTATTGATTACGCAGGACCCTATTATATAAGATGTTCTAAGAATAGTGGTCAAAAAAACATACAAAGGGTATATAGCTGTCTTTGTGTGTATGGTAACAAAGGCAATACACTTAGAAGTAGTAAGCGATTTAACTTCTGACGCGTTTCTAGCTGCGCTTAGAAGGTTTATCGCAAGAAGAGGGAAGTGTGCGGCTATTTATTCCGATAATGGAACAAATTTTGTAGGCGCCGCAAGAAAATTAGACGAAGAGTTGGTGAAAGCAATTAAAGAAAATTCCGCGGTGGCAAAACAACGCGGAAAAGAAGGGATTGAGTGGCATTTTATCCCACCGGCAGGACCTCACTTTGGAGGTATCTGGGAGGCCGGCGTAAAATCCATTAAGTACCATCTAAAAAGAGTTATTGGTGACGGAAACTTGACATACGAATAGATGTCAACACTATTATGCCACATAGAAGGAGTGTTGAATTCACGACCCCTATATTTATCCGATAATGATATAGAGGAAAATGAAGTACTTACCCCTGGACATTTTCTGATAGGACCGGCCACCGTTGGATGTGATTGATCCTATAATTGAAGATGAAAAAATAGGGAATTTGGATAGGTGGAAATTATTCCATAAATTTAAAGAGATTTTTGGATAAAATGGAAAGACGACTACTTGCTTACCCTACAACAGAGGTATAAATGAAAAAGGAATAGCCCCAATATAGAAAAGGGACAGGTAGTTCTAATAAAGGATGAAAATTGTCATCCATCAAGATGGCCGTTAGGAAAAGTCAAAGAAGTTCATAAGGGAAAAGATGAGAAAGTTCGGTTAGTAAAAATCAAGATGCAGGACGCATGCATTTCCCGACCGATTACCAAAGTTTGCCCTCGTCTAGGAATCAAGGCTGTCGAAGATAATGAAGAAGAATCTCAACCCAAAAGGGTTGCAAAGCTCGCACTGACGATAAAATATTATTAGCGCAATATAATATAAACTCAGAGAGGCAAGACACATTATCATCAGCGTATGTAGGTTATATCACGAAGGTTCCGAAAATCGTTTGGAGTCCATTTGAAAATCACACAAAAAAACATAGTACCGAAATCGATAGACTAACAAAAGAATTAGCACATTTGAAAGGGATTCATATAGAATTAAAGGGGTTAAATGTACATCACATATCTGGTCATACCTCTTTGATTTTAAGTATCGTAATTATTGCAATTCTAATAATATATGCCATACAAAAATTTAACTTAAGCAGAAAACTGCAAGCCATAACGTTTGGAGGCCGTTTGCAAGATGTTTAAAATATTAATGTATGATTGTTTAATTAAAAAATGTTAGCATATTATCAAATTGAATAGATTATAAGTCAAAGTTTAAAGCGACACACCTAATCTTGCTGGCCCTTGGCAGAATGTTCAAACATGAACACGTTTTTATAGATATATTTGTGTAGACCGTATTTTACAATGAGGTCATAAATTGTAACCCGAATATGGGATGTCCAGAGAAGGGTCGAATATCCCAGGCACATAAGCGATAAAAGATGTGCACTATAAAAACCCAACGATAAGCAGGTATGTCTTCGTGGGTCATAAGATAAGCGTAAAATAAGATTCTCATGTTAGCTACGAAAAATTTGAAATAGTAACTCAACAAATGAAGACGTCCTTATTTCGGGTCGCTCTATTCAAAGAGATGCTTGCCAAAATTGTTATTTTAGAATGTGTTTTAAAAATAGTAAAAAGCCTGAGATCTAAGCGGTCAAATTTTTTAATCATTTATTAAGACGTTATAAATGATTAAAAAATTTGACCACTATTTTTGGGCGAAAACACGAATTCGATTCGTTAGACGGTTTAGCGTCCAGATTTTTTGAAAGGAAAATTGACCTTTATTGGAAGCGATTGGGGCCACTTGGGGAGCCCCAATAAATCTTAGCAAATCTGTTTAAAGTTATTAGAGTGTAATAAAAATGCATATTAATATTGTTAACCAGTGGCTGTGCGTTGATTCCCAGTCTCCAAAGTCAAAATTTTAAAGTTTGACATCAAGTGAATTATAATGTTAGGTGTCAGTTTGTACGAATGGTAGAAAATTGTTATGGTATAAATGAAACCCAATAGAACCAAAAGTTAGATGTGAAATAAAATTAAAATTAGAGGATTCTAAGCCTTTAAGTTGTTCACCCAGACGTTTAGCTTATACAGAAAACAAAAAAATACAGCTTATATTAGATTAATACCTAAATGGGGGAATTAGTGTAAGTAAAACAGAAAACAAGGGAACTACAACTATGTGTGGATTATCGAAAGCTTAATAAGACAATGGTTAGAGATAATTAACCTTTACCTTTAATCGATTACCTTTAATCGATTGATTTGTTAGACGCTTTGGTAAATAAAACAATATTTTCGAAATTAGATTTAAAACATGGCTACTTCCATGTGTTAGTGGACAGTGACTCAATTAAGTATCATTCATTTATGACGCCATCATGTCAATTTGAATTTATGCGGATGCCAGCCAATGGGGCTGAAAATGTTTCGGCGGTGTTTCAACGATTTATTAATACAATTTTTGCAGACATGATAAGCGATGGTAAGGTAGTAATATATATGGACGATATCATGATCGCCAGTAAAGAGATACAAGAACATCTATATGTTCTTAGGGAAGTTTTTGATCGTTAAGCAAAGAACAAACTAGAATTAAGAATGGATAAGTATGAGTTTCCACAAGCAAGTGTGCAGTACTTAGGATTTGTAGTAACCAGCAAAGGAATATAAGCTAATGGCAAAGGAAAAGAAGCTGTTCGAGATTTTCCCGTTCCAGATAAAGTTTATGGTGTTAGAAGCTTTTTAGGTATATGTTCGTATTTTAGAAGGTTCATAAAGAATTTTTCAATGATCGCAAAACCATTATATGACTTGTTAAAGAAAGTTAAAGAGTTTGTAATCGAAGAGAAGGAATTACAATGTTTCCAGATGCTTAAGAAAATGTTAGTGGAAGTTCCAGTGCTAGGATTATATTATCACAAATATGAGAAAGAATTGCATACAGATGCAATCGCTCAAGGTTTTGGAGCGGTACTTCTACAAAGAAAAGAGGATAAAAAGTTGTACCCTATTTTTTATTTTTCAAAGGCCACAACTAAAGACGTAGCAAAATATCACAGTTTTGAACTTGAATCGTTAGCAATAATTTATGCTCTAACAAGATTTAGAATTTATGTGCAAGGTAGACGATTTAGAATAGTTACTGATTGTAACTCACTGACGTTAAAATTAAATAGGATTGAGTTGAACCCTCGAATTTCACGATGGGCATTAGAATTGCTTGAGTATGACTTTGAGTTAGTTCATAAATATATAAGTTATGACCAGTCATGGTCAGAGGGGGGATAATTACCCTTATATTACCTAAATGATATGATTTTCATGGTGATTCGTCCTGCTGGTCCTTCTTACTCTCGTCCTTCTTACTTCGTCCTTCTTATTCCTTTTTATTTAAAACGATTTTACTTTAAAACAAGAGAGAACGCTATAGTCGAGTGTCTCGACTATTAAATACCCGTTACTCAGCTAAACAACTAATATAAATATGCCTTCTGTATGTTTTTCGCAGCTCGAATTAGCTCCCGATTTTTATGTTAAAATCGGTACCCAGGGAACACCTCCAATTTGGCTAACTTGATTTGATTTGCATAGTTCTTGGTATATAGTTCGGTATTGACAAATGAAAACCATCGCAATTTCCTTTAATAGAAATCCTTATCGAGAATTAACGTTGACTCTGTTGAGCACCTTGGCCAGCTGTTCCAAAGTCATCCGTTAGATGGCGCTATTGCACTATTGCGGCCATGAAAGGCAGAAATGTAGGCGCTAACCAGGCATAAGTGTTTAATGGGTTTTTGGGCGTTAGAGTGGGCGTGGCAAACTTTTATTAGGCCATTCGATAGGTATTGACGAAACAAATATATATCAAAAAAAATTTTCATAAAAGCATCAAAACTGTGGCCACAGCTGGTCGCTTGTGGGCGTCAGAGGGGGCGTGGCACCATTTTGAAACAAACTTGCGCTGCGTAGGAACTCCTAAAATCTACATGCAAAATGCCAATCTTCTAGCTTTTATAGTTTCCGAGATCTCAGCGTTCATACGGACAGACAGACAGACGGACAGACAGACGGAGAGACGGACAGACGGACAGACGGACATGGCTAGATCGACTCGGCTAGTGATCCTGAACAAGAATATATATACTTTATAGGGTCGGAAACGCTTCCTTCTACCTGTTACATACTTTTGCACGAATACAATATACCCTTTTACTCTACGAGTAACGGGTATAATAAAACTGTAATCGATATCTTTCGTTACCAGCGGTTTTATTATTTAGAAATGTTGTAGTGTTCAGATCGGGGGTACAAATAGAATTAATTCTAACCCAAACACCAACGGTTTTGGGTGTCTGACCCGAAGTGTTTCTCCACTCCAGATGCTAACGCTGCACTCATGCCTGGGCTCGGCGAAGGGTAGGGGTAGCGGCGGCTATAGCTGAGGCAGCTAGCCGACGCTCGGTGTTCTTCCGCTATTGCGCTGTTGCCGATGCAATTCGATCGCTGACGTTCCGTCGCTGTCGCTGTCGTTCTGACGTTGTTGACATTCGGTCGCTGGGTCGCTGTTGCTGCATCGTTGTCGTCGTTGGCGTTCGCTAGCTGGGTCGCTGCGTTGCTGTTGCCGGTCTCATAATTCGGCGGTGTTATTGCAGCCACTTGGAATTATAGCCACTTTAATATTGTTGCTGTTGATGACTGAGTGGGGTGAATTGAATGGGTTCCAGTTTGTGGGTAACCGAGAAGGTGCGGTGTTCGGTGTCGTAGGGCTCAAGAGGGGTATAGGGATGGGGGCAGTTGGCTAGTGTTAACTCCTCCCCACCACAAGAAATGTGTCCCACAGATCATTTAGGCCTTGATTGCAGGTTCCGGCGTACTCCGCGCTTCCAGGTTCTCAGGCGGGTCCCGCAGCTTAGGAATTCCTTTGGCCGATGTTACTTTTTTCCAAACGAGGTATACTGCTGTCATTATGGAGAGGGCTATGACTATTTCTACGGAGAAAGATATCAAAATCTCATTGGACATGACTGACAATCTTTTCAGGTTTTCCATGCTGAATTCGTGGACGTACTTCAACGAAAGTTCGTAACCCGTGGTTTTTATTTGGGTTAGTACGGCTGGCATTGCCATCAGGTGTGTTGACGAGTAGCTGCTGTAGTTCCGGTCACCAATCGTAATCGTTTCTTTGTCAAATTGTACGATGTACGAACCCTCCAAGTGGTGTTTCTTGATCGGAGTCGATACCGATCCGTTGAAATTTGTTAGAAAGATTGTCCCGTCGTCGATGAGTTCCACTGTTTCCTGGTTGGTCCTCAGGTAATCACATTCGGCTTGGCCTCCTTTTAGCAATCTCGGTATACAACTATCCTCATCCAACTTGAATAGGTATTTTTCTCGTCACACGGTTGTGTTACCGATCGATATGCAATTTCCGAGTAGCGCATATGTTTCCAGGCTGTCCATTGCCAGTGTGGTGTACTTTAGTACCACTTGTTTGCCATCCGATGTCGTTGGGTAAATTTTCATCAATCGATATTTCCTGTCCACCACTTTGGGCATTGCCAGGATATACAGGAGAGTAGTCCCGTTTGTGAGGATTGTAGGCAGGGATTGCATTGTGGAGAATGGCTGTCGTCACGTGGAAATCCCCTTCTATTGCGTTGACTTTCCCTATCACGTCATTCAGCTTCTGGATTGATTCTTGTGCTGAGTCAAATAGCTTATTGTTGATCCGGATTTGTTGGTTGTTGTTCCTTGCCAGGCTGTCTTCTTCTTTCAAAATGGCATTCCAATCCGATTTGTCCGGTGATCCCGCGACCCATTTCCAAGCTGATCCTAGCCAGTCGATCGAGCGTTGTCTCCGTGACGGTGCGCTATTCCTGCGCGAGATCCCTTCCGAAGCTTGCTGCAGATAATGGTCTACCAAAGCACCGATCCGTTGGTCCGTGATTAACTTCGCTTCGTCAGCTATCTGGTCGATGAGCTGCTGCATGCGCCCTAAACTTATGATGTGAGCCAGTTTGAAGACGCCATTGGTTCTCCAGACGGTGCCTTGTTGTAAGGGGACGACCGGTGACATAGATTGCGGACGCGCTTATAGTGTCAGCAAAAGGTTAAATGAAAAATGTAGATTCTTATAATTAGGTTGTTATTCTTTCTTAGTCTAGGTGTCTGTACTCGTGTTTTCTTGTGTCTTATCATTACCCTTTATCCTTTAGTATAGTTTTCTTATTAATCTAAGTATTGCTTAACTATTTTTTTATATTTCTTAAGTACTAAGAAATTTTTAGTTGGTTTTTGGAGGAGGTTATGAGTTAGTGAAACATTTAATACACACTTCCCTTTATGTTTTTATTGTGAAACAGTTGTAAAAAAATTAAAATAATCTGTTGGCAGCCCTCCTGGTCTAGAAACCGAGAGTAAAATTTCCTTAGGAGTTCCCAAATTATTTTTTTAAATGAGATTTGTGAAAAATTTTTCCCGATCTTGTTTTTATGGTGACCTTACGGTCATCCTGAACCTCTTCAGGCTTGAATCGCTGCTTTTCTTTTGTTTTAATCTGTTTGTTGGCGACATATACCGTGTGACCCTGTTCGTAAGAAATTGGGTCGCTTCTATTTTTATTGCGCCCATTGTTGGTCAGTGTTTGTTTATGTTCTATGAGACCTCGAATATCTTCAAAAGTTTGCTCTTTGAATTTGGCCAAACCCTGGTAATTTATTCTAGAGGTACGATTAAAAAAAAATATCTACGGGTTTTTTATTCGTCACCGAGTGGATAGAGTTATTGTACCTGTCTGTGACAATAGGTATAAGTTCCGTGGGTTTGAAAGTCGGATATTCGCCCTTTAAGCATCGATATATTTCCGTTTACTTCGCTTTTTTGAGTAGGAGTATGATATAGCTCAATTCCCAGTGTTCGCAAATAATTCAGGACAGTTGGGCACAGAAGACCTCTTTCGTTGTCCGACACTATCATTCTAGGTGCGGTAAAATAATGAAGTGCATCTAATAGTGTCTCGCGGAGATGAATCGCTGACTTTGATTGTAAGGGAAAAAGTTTGGCAAACTTGGAGAATTTGTCGATGCAACTGAGATAAATTTTCTTTTCTAATGTGAAAACGTCGATATGAAGTATTTCACACGGGTAATTTGGGATAGGGGTTGGTTGCAGCAAGGGTTTATTGGGGTGCCTGTCGTACTTTTGCAGCTTACAAATGGTGCAGGTCGAAAGCTGTGCACGAATAATACTCGCCATCCTGGTGAAGTAATATTTTTTAACGTGTCATCTCCAATAATGCCGTCAAATGATTTGAGTCCGGGAAGGACCAAAAACGTGACAACTTTATCGTTTCCTATTGGTTTAAAAAATGGTCCCGTTATACTGTGTGTGATTTTAATGTCACCCCCAGCAGATTGGACAATGAATGGTGTAGATAACGTTGTGGAACCGGTGGAATTTTTGGGGCTTATAAAGTTGTTATTAGCGCCGGTGTCAATGAGGAATTGTAACTTAGCCCCATTTCTAGTCCCATATTCTATGAGAGGTGTCGGTCATAAAATTTGATTCCCCATCGCTAACACAGGCTACTTCTTGTACGGGGGAACAATGTTCTACCCCTTGAGGTGGGTCCGATAGTTCCTCAGCCTCGTTACCAGACTGTTGTTGGTAGTATTCATTGGAGGCGGGGTTCGAGAATGAAGTGGACTGTATATTGTAAAGCCTTTGTGCTTTACGGAAGGGATTCAGGTTGGAGTTAGCGCTCGGACTTCGTTTGATGCCGCCGGCCTCTCCTTGACGCGAGTTGAAATTAGACCTATAGCTCTGACCTGATTGGTTCGGCTCATATTTAATAGCTGGTCTAGCCCCCTGAAATCTTGGTGGGCCCTGTATGCTTCCACTTGGAGCATAGTTGTGATCTGGACTCATCTGTGGCCTATAGTTAATTTGATGTGTCTGAGGGAATCTCGTTGAATTAGGCTGTCTATAGCCTTGGTAACCTTGGTTAAAGGTTTGTTTAAATAAGGGCGCTCTTGGTGTAGGGTTCCTTGGTTCCATTCTCTGCAACTCCACGCAAATGGAGTATGCTTCGTGGACGTCCCCAGGCTTACGTATTACGTATCACCAATCGTAATCGTTTCTTTGTCAAATTGTACGATGTACGAACCCTCCAAGTGGTGTTTCTTGATCGGAGTCGATACCGATCCGTTGAAATTTGTTAGAAAGATTGTCCCGTCGTCGATGAGTTCCACTGTTTCCTGGTTGGTCCTCAGGTAATCACATTCGGCTTGGCCTCCTTTTAGCAATCTCGGTATACAACTATCCTCATCCAACTTGAATAGGTATTTTTCTCGTCACACGGTTGTGTTACCGATCGATATGCAATTTCCGAGTAGCGCATATGTTTCCAGGCTGTCCATTGCCAGTGTGGTGTACTTTAGTACCACTTGTTTGCCATCCGATGTCGTTGGGTAAATTTTCATCAATCGATATTTCCTGTCCACCACTTTGGGCATTGCCAGGATATACAGGAGAGTAGTCCCGTTTGTGAGGATTGTAGGCAGGGATTGCATTGTGGAGAATGGCTGTCGTCACGTGGAAATCCCCTTCTATTGCGTTGACTTTCCCTATCACGTCATTCAGCTTCTGGATTGATTCTTGTGCTGAGTCAAATAGCTTATTGTTGATCCGGATTTGTTGGTTGTTGTTCCTTGCCAGGCTGTCTTCTTCTTTCAAAATGGCATTCCAATCCGATTTGTCCGGTGATCCCGCGACCCATTTCCAAGCTGATCCTAGCCAGTCGATCGAGCGTTGTCTCCGTGACGGTGCGCTATTCATGCGCGAGATCCCTTCCGAAGCTTGCTGCAGATAATGGTCTACCAAAGCACCGATCCGTTGGTCCGTGATTAACTTCGCTTCGTCAGCTATCTGGTCGATGAGCTGCTGCATGCGCCCTAAACTTATGATGTGAGCCAGTTTGAAGACGCCATTGGTTCTCCAGACGGTGCCTTGTTGTAAGGGGACGACCGGTGACATAGATTGCGGACGCGCTTATAGTGTCAGCAAAAGGTTAAATGAAAAATGTAGATTCTTATAATTAGGTTGTTATTCTTTCTTAGTCTAGGTGTCTGTACTCGTGTTTTCTTGTGTCTTATCATTACCCTTTATCCTTTAGTATAGTTTTCTTATTAATCTAAGTATTGCTTAACTATTTTTTTATATTTCTTAAGTACTAAGAAATTTTTAGTTGGTTTTTGGAGGAGGTTATGAGTTAGTGAAACATTTAATACACACTTCCCTTTATGTTTTTATTGTGAAACAGTTGTAAAAAAAATTAAAATAATCTGTTGGCAGCCCTCCTGGTCTAGAAACCGAGAGTAAAATTTCCTTAGGAGTTCCCAAATTATTTTTTTTAAATGAGATTTGTGAAAAATTTTTCCCGATCTTGTTTTTATGGTGACCTTACGGTCATCCTGAACCTCTTCAGGCTTGAATCGCTGCTTTTCTTTTGTTTTAATCTGTTTGTTGGCGACATATACCGTGTGACCCTGTTCGTAAGAAATTGGGTCGCTTCTATTTTTATTGCGCCCATTGTTGGTCAGTGTTTGTTTATGTTCTATGAGACCTCGAATATCTTCAAAAGTTTGCTCTTTGAATTTGGCCAAACCCTGGTAATTTATTCTAGAGGTACGATTAAAAAAAAATATCTACGGGTTTTTTATTCGTCACCGAGTGGACAGAGTTATTGTACCTGTCTGTGACAATAGGTATAAGTTCCGTGGGTTTGAAAGTCGGATATTCGCCCTTCAAGCATCGATATATTTCCGTTTACTTCGCTTTTTTGAGTAGGAGTATGGTATAGCTCAATTCCCAGTGTTCGCAAATAATTCAGGACAGTTGGGCACAGAAGACCTCTTTCGTTGTCCGACACTATCATTCTAGGTGCGGTAAAATAATGAAGTGCATCTAATAGTGTCTCGCGGAGGTGAATCGCTGACTTTGATTGTAAGGGAAAAAGTTTGGCAAACTTGGAGAATTTGTCGATGCAACTGAGATAAATTTTCTTTTCTAATGTGAAAACGTCGATATGAAGTATTTCACACGGGTAATTTGGGATAGGGGTTGGTCGCAGCAAGGGTTTATTGGGGTGCCTGTCGTACTTTTGCAGCTTACAAATGGTGCAGGTCGAAAGCTGTGCACGAATAATACTCGCCATCCTGGTGAAGTAATATTTTTTAACGTCATCTCCAATAATGCCGTCAAATGATTTGAGTCCGGGAAGGACCAAAAACGTGACAACTTTATCGTTTCCTATTGGTTTAAAAAATGGTCCCGTTATACTGTGTGTGATTTTAATGTCACCCCCAGCAGATTGGACAATGAATGGTGTAGATAACGTTGTGGAACCGGTGGAATTTTTGGGGCTTATAAAGTTGTTATTAGCGCCGGTGTCAATGAGGAATTGTAACTTAGCCCCATTTCTAGTCCCATATTCTATGAGAGGTGTCGGTCATAAAATTTGATTCCCCATCGCTAACACAGGCTACTTCTTGTACGGGGGAACAATGTTCTACCCCTTGAGGTGGGTCCGATAGTTCCTCAGCCTCGTTACCAGACTGTTGTTGGTAGTATTCATTGGAGGCGGGGTTCGAGAATGAAGTGGACTGTATATTGTAAAGCCATTGTGCTTTACGGAAGGGATTCAGGTTGGAGTTAGCGCTCGGACTTCGTTTGATGCCGCCGGCCTCTCCTTGACGCGAGTTGAAATTAGACCTATAGCTCTGACCTGATTGGTTCGGCTCATATTTAATAGCTGGTCTAGCCCCCTGAAATCTTGGTGGGCCCTGTATGCTTCCACTTGGAGCATAGTTGTGACCTGGACTCATCTGTGGCCTATACTTAATTTGATGTGTCTGAGGGAATCTCGTTGAATTAGGCTGTCTATAGCATTGGTAACCTTGGTGTAGGGTTCCTTGGTTCCATTCCCTGCAACTCCACGCAAATGGAGTATGCTTCGTGGACGTCCGCAGGCTTACGTATTATTAAAAGCCTAGACGCGTCGCCACTTAGCCCTCTAATAAAAGCGTTGAGAGCCTTGTCCCTTTGCCCAGCAAGAAAAGTGTTTGTTATCTCCGTGGAGTAGCCCATGCCTTTTATCCTATTCATGATTAGGGAGATATGGTTATTTACTTTAAGGTAGAAGTCCTCTAATTTCTGACTGCCCTGGGTCATTTGGGTTAGCTCATACTCCAACGTACCGACATCTCTTTTGTCGGCATAATGTAGCGCTAGTACCCTTTTAACTTCATCCCAGTCATCGTCCTTTACGTTATAGGCATTAAGCGCCATATCGGCGTTGCCTCTAATCTTCTGCCTAATTTGAACGAGAACCGACCTATACAAGGGTCACTTCCGGATGACTTCATACTCGTTAATAATCGATTGGGCCCTATTAATCCAAGAGACATACTTCTCAGAATCCCCCTCGAAGGTTAGAAGTTCCTTTACACAATCCGGCACTGCCAAAGATTCTTTGAGTTCGTACTCTGTACGAGGGCGCGTTAGTGGTAGCGGTATATTCGCTACTGGGTTACGCCGCTCGAGGTCGGTTTCGAGAACATTTACCCTAGCCCCCATTTTCTTAACATCCTCCTTCATGCCCACCATTTGTGTGGCTAAGGCCGCAATAGTGGAGTCGAGTCGGTTTAGTACCTCCTTCATTTAGCTTTCTCTTTATTTTTATTGATAAACTTATTTGTAGGAAATTGGTTTTTAACTATATTTTCGATTTTTCTTTATTTTTATCCTTTTTATTGGCCTCTTTGCCTTGTGTTTAATGGAATTGTTCAATGTGTTTATTTCGATTTCTTCTTACAAGGTTATAATTCTGAAAGAAAATACGAATTAGTTTTCGTTTCATTTTTGTTTTTAAAAAAAAAATTTTGATCAAATTTTTTGGTGTGTGTGCGGATTATTTTTTCCTTATTTTATTATTTGTGTGTTCTCTCTTATTTGGTAAGTGTTTCAATAGGCGCGGTGGTCCGTATTTGTCCGTTTTGGCGTTCCGCCTACTAAGGTACGGTTGCCACACAATCCACTGGCTTTAGCAATAACTGCAAGAGCACTTTCTTACTTCTTCTTGATTATCATTTGATAATAGGGTCACCGTCTTGAGTAGTGATACTCTTAAAGATTTAAATATTTTATTGCATATTGTTTTAAAAGATGTTATTGAAATGCTTTCAAAGATCTTTTCGCTCGGTGCAACTTTGAGTTGGCTAATATTTAGTATACCAGCTTAAGTCTTTGGAAGAAGTGACCTAAGTCGAGATTCCTATTGGTATACATATTGCTAACATCAATTCTTGCTATAATATTTTTCCCATGGGTTAATAAGCATATCGAATCTGTTATTCGCAAGGTCACTACTTTTTGTACTTCATCATATACAATTACTTCGTATACGTTGGTCAGAGAAGCTTTAGTTAGAGTATGCCTAGGCAAATTGAATTTATTTTTTTTCCTGTGCAAGAATTTTTCTGTTTACTTCGATTTTTTTTTCTTTTTCGCGCGGAGTCCCACAGCCCACTTACCCGCCCAACTGACCAAGGGGCCGAGTATCGTACGGCACGATTCGCGAGAAGATAGATGCGAGATAAGAAAATATAAGTAAAAGTCCGGGGAAAACAGTTATAATAAGATCAATTTTGTGACAATGAGGCCAGAATTAATCGTTTTAGGAGCGGCAGAGAGTCAAGACTTGAGATTATAGGAAAACGTATAATATAGTCAGAACATAAAACTCTGAAAGGCTCATGCAAGGCATAGTAAGATGTACAATGATTAAATATTAGGGGAATATTATTTCTACATAATCTACTTGGCACCGACTTACGAAGTCAGGGCTGTCAATCTCACCATGTATAAATCTATAAATGAAGACTGTACCAAGTATCGTTCTACGGTTGGCTAGGGAGGGTAAATTAATTAACAGTAGTCTACTAGAATAATGTGCAAATAGCGAACCCTACAGCAGCGGATCCCAAGGTCGGAGCCCTGACAACGAGGCATGAGGAATGCGGGCAGTCTAATATAGACCGCTAGCAAACCAACAGTGTGTGGTCTCGGAATAAAAGAGTGAATTCAGTTTGGAATATAAACGTGTTTTTATTGCTAAGAGATATCCATTTTGTGAGTTATTACATTGGCGACGATGATGGGATTGACCGGGAGGCTGAAAAATTCGTAAAATCTTGTAAAGATTGCCATTTAGTCTACCAAGCTAGCAATCCAGCACCGATGAACAGAACGACGTTTCCAACGGGTCCGTGGATATACGTGGCGTCCGATTTACTGGGTCCATTGCCAAACGGCGAGTTCTTGCTCGTATTCATCGACTATTTTTCACGTTTCATGGAATTTAAGTTCCTTCGTACTATAACTTCCACAAGCATAATTAACACTATGAAAGACATTTTCTGCCGACTTGGGTTTCCAAAATACTTAAAGACAGACAATGGACGACAGTACATCAGCAACGAATTTAAAGAATATTGTAAGATCTCTGGAATCGAACAGATTAGAACTCCGCCCTACTGGCCCCAGGCAAACGGCGAGGTAGAAAATATGAACAAGTCACTAGGGAAGAGATTAAAGATAGCTCATCAAAATAAGGCTAACTATAAAGAAGAAATCCAAAAATTTGTTCATATGTATAACGTAACTCCACATGGCAGTACAGCCACTGCACCCACGATGTTAATGTTCAACAGATTGATTCGAGATAAGATGCCAGGAATTCAAGACTTAGGAGGCGAAATGTTAGATTCGGCTGAGCGAGACTGCGATGTTTGTGTTAAGCAAAAAGGAAAAGATTTAGCTGACAGAAAGAGAGAGGCGAGGGATATCGACATCGAAGTAGTAGACAAGGTTCTAATCAAGAATGTTTTTTTCCCGCACAAACTAACACCTAGTTTCGACCCCACTACTTATGCTGTAGTTGAGAGGAAGGGGAACATCGTAACAGTGTCAGGAGATGGTCGCGTTTTAACGCGGAACATTAGTCTCCTTAAAAAGTGAGAGCTCACCGAACGATACCTCCAAACCTGGTCTTTTACCCGAAGCACAGCTGATATCCCCAGAAGATTTCCAGGATGCACAGCAGTCTGAACTTCAACCACCGCAGGCATCCAATATGAAAGAACCGAGCCCGGACCAAGGATTGAAAATGGGACTGAAAAAAAAGGAGGGATGTGGCAACCCGCTGCAAATAGCGAACCCTACAGCAGCGGATCCGAAGGTGGGAACCCTGACAACGAGGCATGAGGAATGCGGCAGTCTAATGTAGAGCGCTAGCGAACCAACATTGTGTGGTCTCGGAATAAATGAGTGAATTCAGTTTGGAATATAAACGTGTTTTTATACTGCGTGCAAAGGAACGAAGGGTGTGTGCAAAGTAGGAAGTAGGAATTTTCTATGGGTTATATTTTCGGCCAATCAATCCGACCTAGCAAATTTCATAAGGATCGGCCGACTATATCTTATAGCTGCTATATAACTGAACGATTGGAAATGCCATGCTTTTGGTATTTTTAAAGTAAGGAAATTGGGATTTATTGGATTTATATTTGGCCAATCAATCCGACTCACTCAATTTTATATGGATCAGCCGACTACATTCTATAGCTGCCATATAACTGAACGATTGGAAATGCCATAAGTTTGGTGTTTTTAATGTTAGGAAAATGGGATTCCTTATGAGTATTAAGAATGCATCATATGAATAATTTTGGAGAATATAATTTACAGAATATTCTGCAAGGGACTATCAGCTTCTTTTATAATGACAATTTATGAATGTTTTCATTAATAAAATAGCTAGAAATAAATAGCTGCTTTTGAACACAAAAACAAATACAATAATGAGCTTTTCAGTGACTTTGGACTTTTGACAATGCACGTAAAGGGTTCTAAGCCTTTTTTTGAGAACCCTTTTGAACTTTAGCTCGAACTTCTTCTAGTTTTTCCGGCCTGACCAAAGGTTTCTTCTACGAAACTTTCATTTTCCACACAACAATTGGAGTCTACAACGTAAATTTTAATTAATTTAATGCCTTCGGCTCAATATTAAAAGTCTAAACTTGCAGATACTGTTCCTTGTCTAGTATATTTTGTAGATGCTACATATGAGTATTTTACTGTTAGTGCAACCGCATTCATTAAATTTTTTGCAACTTGAATCAACGATGTTGCGCTATTCAACTTAAAAAAAAATTGTTGTTTTATTGTAACAATTAAAATAATTTTATAAGCAGATCCTCACCCTAGAAAATATTAGTTCTCTTATGTTTTGAACTTCAGCTTATACTTTTAAAGTTATTTGGATTTGATGACAATAAAGGGCAATACGTCCCTTTTTTGTGCTGATTTCTGGGCATTGTTCTGCTATTTCTCTGGTTGGTTTATTGAGTTTTGTACCAGCTTCTGAAATTTGTTTCGCTGCGTTGATTACTTAGTAGTTTTTAATGGTATACATCCTCTGAAATTACACAATTCAAAATAAGTATCTCAAAATAGAGAGTTGAATTAAGAAAATAATTCCATGAGGAATGTTATATTTAGTGGGTTACAAAATAGTTCACCTTCAAGGCAAATAAAGTTCCTTTTGGCTTTAAGTAAATCGAAAATAGTTTTTATACCCGTTACTCGTAGAGTAAAAGGTTATATTATAAAAGTCATAAAACAGGTAGAAGGAAGCGTTTCCGACCCTATAAAGTATATATATTCTTGTTCAGGATCACTAGCCGAGTCGATCTAGCCATGTCCGTCTGTCCGTCTGTCCTGTCTGTCCGTCTGTCCGTCTGTCTATCCGTATGAACGCTGAGATCTCGGAAACTATAAAAGCTAGAAGATTGGCATTTTGCATGTAGATCTTAGGAGTTCCTACGCAGCGCAAGTTTGTTTCAAAATGGTGCCACGCCCCCTCTGACGCCAACAAGCCACAAGCTGTGGCCACAGTTTTGATGCTATTATGAAAATTTTAATTGATATGTATTTGTTTCGTCAATACCTATCGATTGGCATAATAAAAGTTTGACACGCCCACTCTAACGCCCAAAAACCCATTAAACGCTTAAACCTGGCTAGCGCCTACATTTCCGCCTTTCTTGGCAAAATAGCGCCATCTAACGGATGACTTTGGAACAGCTGGCCAAGGTCCTCAACAGAGTCAACGTTAATTCTCGATAAGGATTTTTATTAAAGGAAATTGCGATGCTTTTCATTTGTCAATACCGAACTATATCCCAAGAACTATGCAAATCAAATCAAGTTAGCCAAATTGGAGGTCTGAGTCAAACAATGGCGTATGTGTGTATGTATGTAAGCATTGCACTCAAAGACATAAACATAAACACAGCTGTTGGTGCAGGACAAAAGCTGCCTGCGCTAAAGAAGCGCTGGTGCTGATGCTCGTGCTGTAAAGCTGCCAGCTCTAAGGGATCGCCGAATTCAAATTGATAATTTGAACTGAGTAACGGGTATCTAATAGTCGAGGCACTCGACTATAGCGTTCTCACTTGTTATATATATTTTTATACCCCTGCAGAGGGTATTATATTTTAGTTTGCAACGTAGTCAAGGAGACATTTCCGACCCTTAAAGTATAAGTTAAAAGATTGATTATTATTTTTATATAAAAAAAAACAAACTTAAGATCTGATTTTAATTAAGCTAAATAATTATTCATTATGACTACGCGTCGTTTCATCGCTGCCACCGTCTCTGCCGCTGCTGCTGTTTCTACTAACGTTCTTTATTATTATTGGTTGCTGCTATTCTTCGCTGTCGCTGTTGGCCAATTTTAATTGTCATTGGCCAATGGATTCAAGTTATAGTTTTTGTTGTATGCACTTGGCCTAGTTCGGTCAACTTTGGAAATTGGCTATTTTGCATTCCCACGATCGCTGCTTACTCTTACTTGTCTGGGTCTTTATATAATTTTGGGTGTTAACTTTTCTCTCCTTAAACGCGACTGTCCTCGGTCGCAGCGACGTAGAGAATAGGTCCAGAATGTGGGGGATTTTCTTGCGTTTCTGGCACGGAATGATGTACTTTCCGTTGATTTACGTCTTCGTAGGAGTTCGGTGATCGATCCTATTATTAGTAGAAGTAGAATGATGTTCGATCCGTAGCTAACGGAAGATTCTATAATTGTTTTGCTTCTTAGTTTTACAGCGCTTTTGTGTTGTTTATATTGAGTTCCTTGACCATTTGTAGTGAGAGAACTTCCTCTAACTTCGTCTTTTCTCTCATTAGTTGGAATAACGGTGGTTCTGGTTCGACTAAGATGACTTCTTTTGATTTGTGAGTAGTTTCGCCAATAGTTAGTGTTGAATTACAGTATTGTATTATAAAGGAGCCTTGCAGTTGTAGAAGTTTTTCGTCTAGCGAGACTGGCCTATTGAAGTCGTTCAGTAGTATGGTGCCTGGCAGTATTTCCTCGAAATCTGGGATGTGTTGATTGTTGATCATCTTACATTTAGGTTCTTAAAGGTTCAGGACAGTGTTTACACAAGTATTGCTTAAATCTAACAAATTTTCTGAATTACAAATTTTTCTTATCATAATGGGATTCGCAAGGTTTTTTAATTGCAAATAATTGTCTCTTACACACTAACAAATTTTCGTATTTTATATCATTGATTATTTGGGTTTTTTTATTGCTTTAATTTTTAAAGTTCTACAATTATCTGTTTTAATAGTTGGGAGGCTAATAATATAGATGAGGTCGTTTCCATTTGTGGCTAATTTAACTTTAGCAAATTCCAATAAATTTTCTATGTTAAAAAATAAGTCGTTTTCCTCTTTAAAGATATCTTCCATTACAGTGGTTTCTGTGCTTGTGAATACAAAAGAGATATTGTGTTAGATTTGGCCCATGTAATTGCGTATATTATATTGGTTATTTCTTCTTTTATTAATTGAATTTTTATACTTTAAAATATTTGATTTCTGATTTACGATTTCTTCTGAGCTCTGGGTAACTTTTAATATTGCGTTAGTTGCATTAGTAAGTTGGTTAATTTAATCTGTTAATTACTACTTGTTTATTGTTGTTTTCTAATTGCTCATTTATCTTATTTTCTGATCCTGTCAGCCATTTCCATGCAGTACCTATTGCTTCTATTGCCCTTTTTTGTGTTTTTTGTGTTTGAAGAACGCGTAAATCAGTATGAATCTGTTTTAATTCGTATGAGAGGTAGGGATGTAATGGATGAGATGAGTTGAGTGAATGAAATGAATCTTCTAACTTCGCCAGAGTTTCTTCATAGCTGTGTAAGTTAAAGATGTGGATGATTTTAAATGTTCCGTCTTGCTTAGCCGCTAATCCGGTTTCGAGTGAGATGATTTGTGAGTTGGAATAGTCGACCACTGTGGTTATCCCCAGGCTTGTTGGTAGAAATAGCCTGAAAAATTATGTTCTTATATTATTTTTATGTATGATTTTTCCTGTTTGACTTTCTCAGTTTTGTATCTAGGTGTAAGTTTAGTTCCCAACCTTTTATCTATTTTTACGTGGACTACATCGCCAGGTTTAAAAAGTTTTGGTCGTATTTTGCCTTGATTGTGATATTCGAGGTCGGCTGTTTGTTTCTTCTGGATTTTCTGTTTAATTTCTTCTCGTTTTTTTTCTATGTCTTTTGCTGAACTGGAGATTGTGCTTCTAAAAAATATATTTATGGGGCTTTCTTTTGTTACAGAATGGATCGATTTATTATATTCTTGAACTGCTTTAAAAATTAAATCCTCAAATGTTATGCTCCCGTTGTCTTTTTTGAAGCACAACATGATTTCTGATAGGGTTGCATGAAATCTCTCTATTTGTCTTTTACTTGTCGAAGCAGACGGAGAAGTCATGTGTGCTGATATTTTGAGTTCATCTTCTAACATGAACTTGATTGCTGCTGAGCCTAATGAGCGTTCGTTGTCCATTATTATCCATTTCGGCATACCGAAAGCAATCAACATTTCCCTCAACGGATTTTTAATAACTTCAGATGCCCTTGACTCTAAAATTTTTACTTGAGCATATTTAGAAAATTTGACAATTCCTGTTAAGATTCTATGTTTTTCTGTAATATAAATATCAATGTGAACTATTTCTCCTGGAACTATTGAACTATTTCTCCTCTTGGGGGGTGTCTATCGTATTTTAATTCTTTACAAGTTTGACAGGCTTGAACTATTGCTTGGATTTTCTTTATTGCTTGTGGAAAAAAATAATTTTTTAAAATTTGTATATTATTTTCTTTTGCTTCTCTATGGACTCTTTTATGTTCGAGGGTAATTATTTCGTTTTGTTGAGATTCTGAAGTTACATCGTCTATTTCGTTTTGATTAAACCTTATTTTGTATCAACTGAAATAGATGGGGTAAATGTCTTGAATTTTTCCATGATTCCGTTTATAAGCTTAGGGTCAAGTCTGGTAGTTAGAATTCCTATAAGTTTTTCTTCTGTGTAAGACTTTTGTTTAACTATATGTCTGTGGTATGTTGGAAATGGTATTTCAAAACTATAGGAATCTGTGTCAGCTGTCAGTAAGTATATCTGATTTTTAAATACATTGATTGGAGCTTCTACCGAAAATATGAGGTTGTGTGATGAGCTTTCGTCGCTGTGGACTAATCCTGAGGAGGTGATTGAATTTATTTCAGCAGGGGCTCGGGATAGCGCATCAGCTACTACGTTAGCTACTCCGGGCGTATACCTGATCTCGTGGTTATACTCGCCAATGAGATCTCTTCAGCGTTTTAGTTTGATTATTTACGCTTTTTGAAAAACTCAAGGGTTGGTGATACGTGTATATTACCACCTTCGAATACCCGTAAAAGTAAAGTCTTAAGCTCTGGAGAGTCCAAACTATAGCAAACATCTCTTTTTCGTTGGTTGCATAGTTTTCTTCGGTTTTTGACAGAGTGCGTGAAATGAACGTTATTGGCCTATGATTTTGTTCCAATACTGCGCCTATTGCGTAGCTTAAAGCATCGGTAGTCAACTGGAATTCTTTTCCGAAATATTGATATGAAAGGTTTACATCCCTGGGACGAGGGTATTTTTAGGTTTCTCGAATACTGTAATCGCATCTTGGCTTAGGTTAATAGCAGTTTTGCTTAACTTGGTCTTAGATATACGTCCTTCTTCGCCGTGGTTAAGGGCTTTGCTATTTTTGCATAATCTTTTACCGCCCTTAATAACCTGTCATGCCCAGGAAAGAACGAAGATCTTTTAATGTTTTCGGGACCGGATTTTGTAATCGCTTTTATTTTTTTTGTATTTGTTTTAACTCCATTTTCTGATATTGTATACTCAAAGAAATCTACTTCGTTTTTTAAAAAATGGCATTTCTCTATTTGGACTCTCATGTTTGCCTTTTTTTTAGGGTTGAAAATACCTTTTCGAGATTTTGACCGTGATCTACTTCATTTTTGCTAAAGACAATGTCGTAGCAAATTTTCCCTATGTACTCTCTCAGAATGTCATTTAAAACTCTTTGAAAAGTGGATGGGGAATTTTTTAGACCGAACGGAAGTCTCGTAAATTCATATTTTCCGCCATTTACAGCGAATGCTGTTTTCTCTATGTCCGTGTCTTTCAATGGTATACATATCAAATTTTCCCTATGTACTCTCTCAGAATGTCATCTAAAACTCTTTGAAAAATGGTAGGGAATTTTTTAGACCGAACGGAAGTCTCGTAAATTCATATTTTCCGCCATTTACAGCGAATGGTGTTTTCTCTATGTCCGTGTCTTTCAATGGTATACATAGCAAATTTTCCCTATGTACTCTCTCAGAATGTCATCTAAAGCTCTTTGAAAAATGGATGGGGAATTTTTTAGACCGAACGGAAATTCTCGTAAATTCATATTTGGTGAAAACCACTCTAGAGGTCCAATACCGAAAAATACTTGTTGTCCCCAAGTTGTGCAATAATTTCACCTATCTCAGAGATCGTATACCGATCTGAGATAGTAACTTTATTAAGTTTCCTATAATCGATTACTAATCTGTCCTTTTTTCTTCGGACTGACCGTACTTTTTCGGAACTACCCATACTGGTGCATAATATGGCGATCTTGAAGGTCTTATAATGCCATCTTTTAGCATCTCGCTTATTTGTTTTTCTACTTTCTGTTTTAAAGATTTGCTTTTATTTCCGAGAATTAATGTATCGTTCTTCACATCTATAATGGCTCCTAGGCTTTTCATTGTGTCATTGCCCAGTATAGGTGTTAAATGTTTCTAGCAAAACAACTTTCATGAGTGAATCTGAAATTTTAGGGAGCTTAAGTATTGCATGTTGTGTTATTTTAGTTCTACCTCCGACTGAGCAAACGGAAAATTATCTTTTATGTTTTGGTTTTGGTACTAATTGGTTTTGACTATATTTTGATTTGAGCCCGTGTCTATTAAAAATTTTAGGATTTTTCAGTGCCCCGTGGTTACCTTAAAGTAAGGTAATGAGGAACGATTTATTCTAAAAAATAAAACTCGGACATATCTATGTATTCCTGCTGCTCAGTATCGTTTTGCCATACATATTCTTCCTGAAGCTCGTTTACATTATTTTCTTCTACCAACCGATAATACTCTTGCTCTGGGCTTGGTGTAGTTTCTTCTGAATTTTGTTGTGCGGTGCTTTCTGTCTCTGGCTGAATATGGAATTGCCGTGCCATTTTGTTAGTGTTTGTAACGTTGGAAGCACTGAGAGATCTTTTCCCTGCATACTGACTAATCGACTGATCGAAACCGGTAGGTACCGGTTTCGGTTGGGGTCGTGGGGGAGGTTTTGGGGTGCTGTAGGATGCTACTGCAGCGGCCTGATTTGTATAGGGCTGTTTATAAGATTTAAATTGGTTAGGCTGGGTAATTGGGGTTGCTCCAGTTACGGGTACCCTCTAGCAAACCAACAGTGTGTGGTCTCGGAATAAAAGAGTGAATTCAGTTTGGAATATAAACGTGTTTTTATTGCTAAGAGATATCCATTTTGTGAGTTATTACATTGGCGACGATGATGGGATTGACCGGGAGGCTGAAAAATTCGTAAAATCTTGTAAAGATTGCCATTTAGTCTACCAAGCTAGCAATCCAGCACCGATGAACAGAACGACGTTTCCAACGGGTCCGTGGATATACGTGGCGTCCGATTTACTGGGTCCATTGCCAAACGGCGAGTTCTTGCTCGTATTCATCGACTATTTTTCACGTTTCATGGAATTAAAGTTCCTTCGTACTATAACTTCCACAAGCATAATTAACACTATGAAAGACATTTTCTGCCGACTTGGGTTTCCAAAATACTTAAAGACAGACAATGGACGACAGTACATCAGCAACGAATTTAAAGAATATTGTAAGATCTCTGGAATCGAACAGATTAGAACTCCGCCCTACTGGCCCCAGGCAAACGGCGAGGTAGAAAATATGAACAAGTCACTAGGGAAGAGATTAAAGATAGCTCATCAAAATAAGGCTAACTATAAAGAAGAAATCCAAAAATTTGTTCATATGTATAACGTAACTCCACATGGCAGTACAGGCACTGCACCCACGATGTTAACGTTCAACAGATTGATTCGAGATAAGATGCCAGGAATTCAAGACTTAGGAGGCGAAATGTTAGATTCGGCTGAGCGAGACCGCGATGTTTGTGTTAAGCAAAAGGGAAAAGATTTAGCTGACAGAAAGAGAGAGGCGAGGGATATCGACATCGAAGTAGGAGACAAGGTTATAATCAAGAATGTTTTTTTCCCGCACAAACTAACACCTAGTTTCGACCCCACTACTTATGCTGTAGTTGAGAGGAAGGGGAACATCGTGCGGCAGTCTAATATAGAGCGCTAGCGAACCAACATTGTGTGGTCTCGGAATAAATGAGTGAATTCAGTTTGGAATATAAACGTGTTTTTATACTGCGTGCAAAGGAACGAAGGGTGTGTGCAAAGTAGGAAGTAGGAATTTTCTATGGGTTATATTTTCGGCCAATCTATCCGACCTAGCAAATTTCATAAGGATCGGCCGACTATATCTTATAGCTGCTATATAACTGAACGATTGGAAATGCCATGCTTTTGGTATTTTTAAAGTAAGGAAATTGGGATTTATGGGATTTATATTTGGCCAATCAATCCGACTCAATCAATTTTATAAGGATCAGCCGACTACATTCTATAGCTGCCATATAACTGAACGATTGGAAATGCCATAAGTTTGGTGTTTTTAATGTTAGGAAAATGGGATTCTTTATGAGTATTAAGAATGCATCATATGAATAATTTTGGAGAATATAATTTACAGAATATTCTGCAAGGGAATATCAGCTTCTTTTATAATGACAATTTATGAATGTTTTCATTAATAAAATAGCTAGAAATAAATAACTGCTTTTGAACACAAAAACAAATACAATAATGAGCTTTTCAGTGACTTTGGACTTTTGACAATGCACGTAAAGGGTTCTAAGCCTTTTTTTGAGAACCCTTTTGAACTTTAGCTCGAACTTCTTCTAGTTTTTCCGGCCTGACCAAAGGTTTCTTCTACGAAACTTTCATTTTCCACACAACAATTGGAGACTACAACGTAAATTTTAATTAATTTAATGCCTTCGGCTCAATATTAAAAGTCTAAACTTGCAGATACTGTTCCTTGTCTAGTATATTTTGTAGATGCTACATATGAGTATTTTACTGTTAGTGCAACCGCATTCATTAAATTTTTTGCAACTTGAATCAACGATGTTGCGCTATTCAACTTAAAAAAAAATTGTTGTTTTATTGTAACAATTAAAATAATTTTATAAGCAGATCCTCACCCTAGAAAATATAAGTTCTCTTATGTTTTGAACTTCAGCTTATACTTTTAAAGTTATTTGGATTTGATGACAATAAAGGGCAATACGTCCCTTTTTTGTGCTGATTTCTGGGCATTGTTCTGCTATTTCTCTGGTTGGTTTATTGAGTTTTGTACCAGCTTCTGAAATTTGTTTCGCTGCGTTGATTACTTAGTAGTTTTTAATGGTATACATCCTCTGAAATTACACAATTCAAAATAAGTATCTCAAAATAGAGAGTTGAATTAAGAAAATAATTTTATGAGGAATGTTATATTTAGTGGGTTACAAAATAGTTCACCTTCAAGGCAAATAAAGTTCCTTTTGGCTTTAAGTAAATCGAAAATAGTTTTTATACCCGTTACTCGTAGAGTAAAAGGGTATATTATATTCGTGCAAAAGTATGTAACAGGTAGAAGGAAGCGTTTCCGACCCTATAAAGTATATATATTCTTGTTCAGGATCACTAGCCGAGTCGATCTAGCCATGTCCGTCTGTCCGTCTGTCCTGTCTGTCCGTCTGTCTATCCGTATGAACGCGGAGATCTCGGAAACTATAAAAGCTAGAAGATTGGCATTTTGCATGTAGATCTTAGGAGTTCCTACGCAGCGCAAGTTTGTTTCAAAATGGTGCCACGCCCCCTCTGACGCCAACAAGCCACAAGCTGTGGCCACAGTTTTGATGCTATTATGAAAATTTTAATTGATATGTATTTGTTTCGTCAATACCTATCGATTGGCATAATAAAAGTTTGACACGCCCACTATAACGCCCAAAAACCCATTAAACGCTTAAACCTGGCTAGCGCCTACATTTCCGCCTTTCTTGGCAAAATAGCGCCATCTAACGGATGACTTTGGAACAGCTGGCCAAGGTCCTCAACAGAGTCAACGTTAATTCTCGATAAGGATTTTTATTAAAGGAAATTGCGATGCTTTTCATTTGTCAATACCGAACTATATCCCAAGAACTATGCAAATCAAATCAAGTTAGCCAAATTGGAGGTCTGAGTCAAACAATGGCGTATGTGTGTATGTATGTAAGCATTGCACTCAAAGACATAAACATAAACACAGCTGTTGGTGCAGGACAAAAGCTGCCTGCGCTAAAGAAGCGCTGGTGCTGATGCTCGTGCTGTAAAGCTGCCAGCTCTAAGGGATCGCCGAATTCAAATTGATAATTTGAACTGAGTAACGGGTATCTAATAGTCGAGGCACTCGACTATAGCGTTCTCACTTGTTATATATATTTTTATACCCCTGCAGAGGGTATTATATTTTAGTTTGCAACGTAGTCAAGGAGACATTTCCGACCCTTAAAGTATAAGTTAAAAGATTGATTATTATTTTTATATAAAAAAAACAAACTTAAGAACTGATTTTAATTAAGCTAAATAATTATTCATTATGACTACGCGTCGTTTCATCGCTGCCACCGTCTCTGCCGCTGCTGCTGTTTCTACTAACGTTCTTTATTATTATTGGTTGCTGCTATTCTTCGCTGTCGCTGTTGGCCAATTTTAATTGTCATTGGCCAATGGATTCAAGTTATAGTTTTTGTTGTATGCACTTGGCCTAGTTCGGTCAACTTTGGAAATTGGCTATTTTGCATTCCCACGATCGCTGCTTACTCTTACTTGTCTGGGTCTTTATATAATTTTGGGTGTTAACTTTTCTCTCCTTAAACGCGACTGTCCTCGGTCGCAGCGACGTAGAGAATAGGTCCAGAATGTGGGGGATTTTCTTGCGTTTCTGGCACGGAATGATGTACTTTCCGTTGATTTACGTCTTCGTAGGAGTTCGGTGATCGATCCTATTATTAGTAGAAGTAGAATGATGTTCGATCCGTAGCTAACGGAAGATTCTATAATTGTTTTGCTTCTTAGTTTTACAGCGCTTTTGTGTTGTTTATATTGAGTTCCTTGACCATTTGTAGTGAGAGAACTTCCTCTAACTTCGTCTTTTCTCTCATTAGTTGGAATAACGGTGGTTCTGGTTCGACTAAGATGACTTCTTTTGATTTGTGAGTAGTTTCGCCAATAGTTAGTGTTGAATTACAGTATTGTATTATAAAGGAGCCTTGCAGTTGTAGAAGTTTTTCGTCTAGCGAGACTGGCCTATTGAAGTCGTTCAGTAGTATGGTGCCTGGCAGTATTTCCTCGAAATCTGGGATGTGTTGATTGTTGATCATCTTACATTTAGGTTCTTAAAGGTTCAGGACAGTGTTTACACAAGTATTGCTTAAATCTAACAAATTTTCTGAATTACAAATTTTTCTTATCATAATGGGATTCGCAAGGTTTTTTAATTGCAAATAAATGTCTCTTACACACTAACAAATTTTCGTATTTTATATCATTGATTATTTGGGTTTTTTTATTGCTTTAATTTTTAAAGTTCTACAATTATCTGTTTTAATAGTTGGGAGGCTAATAATATAGATGAGGTCGTTTCCATTTGTGGCTAATTTAACTTTAGCAAATTCCAATAAATTTTCTATGTTAAAAAATAAGTCGTTTTCCTCTTTAAAGATATCTTCCACTACTGTGGTTTCTGTGCTTGTGAATACAAAAGAGATATTGTGTTAGATTTGGCCCATGTAATTGCGTATATTATATTGGTTATTTCTTCTTTTATTAATTGAATTTTTATACTTTAAAATATTTGATTTCTGATTTACGATTTCTTCTGAGCTGTGGGTAACTTTTAATATTGCGTTAGTTGCATTAGTAAGTTGGTTAATTTAATCTGTTAATTACTACTTGTTTATTGTTGTTTTCTAATTGCTCATTTATCTTATTTTCTGATCCTGTCAGCCATTTCCATGCAGTACCTATTGCTTCTATTGCCCTTTTTTGTGTTTTTTGTGTTTGAAGAACGCGTAAATCAGTATGAATCTGTTTTAATTCGTATGAGAGGTAGGGATGTAATGGATGAGATGAGTTGAGTGAATGAAATGAATCTTCTAACTTCGCCAGAGTTTCTTCATAGCTGTGTAAGTTAAAGATGTGGATGATTTTAAATGTTCCGTCTTGCTTAGCCGCTAATCCGGTTTCGAGTGAGATGATTTGTGAGTTGGAATAGTCGACCACTGTGGTTATCCCCAGGCTTGTTGGTAGAAATAGCCTGAAAAATTATGTTCTTATATTATTTTTATGTATGATTTTTCCTGTTTGACTTTCTCAGTTTTGTATCTAGGTGTAAGTTTAGTTCCCAACCTTTTATCTATTTTTACGTGGACTACATCGCCAGGCTTAAAAAGTTTTGGTCGTATTTTGCCTTGATTGTGATATTCGAGGTCGGCTGTTTGTTTCTTCTGGATTTTCTGTTTAATTTCTTCTCGTTTTTTTTCTATGTCTTTTGCTGAACTGGAGATTGTGCTTCTAAAAAATATATTTATGGGGCTTTCTTTTGTTACAGAATGGATCGATTTATTATATTCTTGAACTGCTTTAAAAATTAAATCCTCAAATGTTATGCTCCCGTTGTCTTTTTTGAAGCACAACATGATTTCTGATAGGGTTGCATGAAATCTCTCTATTGGTCTTTTACTTGTCGAAGCAGACGGAGAAGTCATGTGTGCTGATATTTTGAGTTCATCTTCTAACATGAACTTGATTGCTGCTGAGCCTAATGAGCGTTCGTTGTCCATTATTATCCATTTCGGCATACCGAAAGCAATCAACATTTCCCTCAACGGATTTTTAATAACTTCAGATGCCCTTGACTCTAAAATTTTTACTTGAGCATATTTAGAACATTTGACAATTCCTGTTAAGATTCTATGTTTTTCTGTAATATAAATATCAATGTGAACTATTTCTCCTGGAACTATTGAACTATTTCTCCTCTTGGGGGGTGTCTATCGTATTTTAATTCTTTACAAGTTTGACAGGCTTGAACTATTGCTTGGATTTTCTTTATTGCTTGTGGAAAAAAATAATTTTTTAAAATTTGTATATTATTTTCTTTTGCTTCTCTATGGACTCTTTTATGTTCGAGGGTAATTATTTCGTTTTGTTGAGATTCTGAAGTTACATCGTCTATTTCGTTTTGATTAAACCTTATTTTGTATCAACTGAAATAGATGGGGTAAATGTCTTGAATTTTTCCATGATTCCGTTTATAAGCTTAGGGTCAAGTCTGGTAGTTAGAATTCCTATAAGTTTTTTTTCTGTGTAAGACTTTTGTTTAACTATATGTCTGTGGTATGTTGGAAATGGTATTTCAAAACTATAGGAATCTGTGTCAGCTGTCAGTAAGTATATCTGATTTTTAAATACATTGATTGGAGCTTCTACCGAAAATATGAGGTTGTGTGATGAGCTTTCGTCGCTGTGGACTAATCCTGAGGAGGTGATTGAATTTATTTCAGCAGGGGCTCGGGATAGCGCATCAGCTACTACGTTAGCTACTCCGGGCTTATACCTGATCTCGTGGTTATACTCGCCAATGAGATCTCTTCAGCGATTTAGTTTGATTATTTACGCTTTTTGAAAAACTCAAGGGTTGGTGATACGTGTATATTACCACCTTCGAATACCCGTAAGAGTAAAGTCTTAAGCTCTGGAGAGTCCAAACTATAGCAAACATCTCTTTTTCGTTGGTTGCATAGTTTTCTTCGGTTTTTGACAGAGTGCGTGAAATGAACGTTATTGGCCTATGATTTTGTTCCAATACTGCGCCTATTGCGTAGCTTAAAGCATCGGTAGTCAACTGGAATTCTTTTCCGAAATATTGATATGAAAGGTTTACATCCCTGGGACGAGGGTATTTTTAGGTTTCTCGAATACTGTAATCGCATCTTTGCTTAGGTTAATAGCAGTTTTGCTTAACTTGGTCTTAGATATACGGCCTTCTTCGCCGTGGTTAAGGGCTTTGCTATTTTTGCATAATCTTTTACCGCCCTTAATAACCTGTCATGCCCAGGAAAGAACGAAGATCTTTTAATGTTTTCGGGACCGGAAATTTTGTAATCGCTTTTATTTTTTTTGTATTTGTTTTAACTCCATTTTCTGATATTGTATACTCAAAGAAATCTACTTCGTTTTTTAAAAAATGGCATTTCTCTATTTGGACTCTCATGTTTGCCTTTTTTTAGGGTTGAAAATACCTTTTCGAGATTTTGACCGTGATCTACTTCATTTTTGCTAAAGACAATGTCGTAGCAAATTTTCCCTATGTACTCTCTCAGAATGTCATTTAAAACTCTTTGAAAAGTGGATGGGGAATTTTTTAGACCGAACGGAAGTCTCGTAAATTCATATTTTCCGCCATTTACAGCGAATGCTGTTTTCTCTATGTCCGTGTCTTTCAATGGTATACATATCAAATTTTCCCTATGTACTCTCTCAGAATGTCATCTAAAGCTCTTTGAAAAATGGATGGGGAATTTTTTAGACCGAACGGAAGTCTCGTAAATTCATATTTTCCGCCATTTACAGCGAATGGTGTTTTCTCTATGTCCGTGTCTTTCAATGGTATACATAGCAAATTTTCCCTATGTACTCTCTCAGAATGTCATCTAAAGCTCTTTGAAAAATGGATGGGGAATTTTTTAGACCGAACGGAAATTCTCGTAAATTCATATTTGGTGAAAACCACTCTAGAGGTCCAATACCGAAAAATACTTGTTGTCCCCAAGTTGTGCAATAATTTCACCTATCTCAGAGATCGTATACCGATCTGAGATAGTAACTTTATTAAGTTTCCTATAATCGATTACTAATCTGTCCTTTTTTTCTTCGGACTGACCGTACTTTTTCGGAACTACCCATACTGGTGCATAATATGGCGATCTTGAAGGTCTTATAATGCCATCTTTTAGCATCTCGCTTATTTGTTTTTCTACTTTCTGTTTTAAAGATTTGCTTTTATTTCCGAGAATTAATGTATCGTTCTTCACATCTATAATGGCTCCTAGGCTTTTCATTGTGTCATTGCCCAGTATAGGTGTTAAATGTTTCTAGCAAAACAACTTTCATGAGTGAATCTGAAATTTTAGGGAGCTTAAGTATTGCATGTTGTGTTATTTTAGTTCTACCTCCGACTGAGCAAACGGAAAATTATCTTTTATGTTTTGGTTTTGGTATTTATTGGTTTTGACTATATTTTGATTTGAGCCCGTGTCTATTAAAAATTTTAGGATTTTTCCGTGCCCCGTGGTTACCTTAAAGTAAGGTAATGAGGAACGATTTATTGTAAAAAATAAAACTCGGACATATCTATGTATTCCTGCTGCTCAGTATCGTTTTGCCATACATATTCTTCCTGAAGCTCGTTTACATTATTTTCTTCTACCAACCGATAATACTCTTGCTCTGGGCTTGGTGTAGTTTCTTCTGAATTTTGTTGTGCGGTGCTTTCTGTCTCTGGCTGAATATGGAATTGCCGTGCCATTTTGTTAGTGTTTGTAACGTTGGAAGCACTGAGAGATCTTTTCCCTGCATACTGACTAATCGACTGATCGAAACCGGTAGGTACCGGTTTCGGTTGGGGTCGTGGGGGAGGTTTTGGGGTGCTGTAGGATGCTACTGCAGCGCACTATGGGGTATTTGCCCGATTTTTTGGAATAAATTAATAACTCGCGAACTATGCAACATATTTCAGTGAGGTTTTTTTTATAGTGTTCTTCATACTTATACACACCTGTTGGAAAAGTGAAAGTATACCCCCCCCCCCCCCCACCGAATTTTTTTTTATAACAAATTTTGCTCTATATGCTCTTTATTTTCAATTTCAATGTTGTAAAAAAAATCTTTGTCGTTTTCTCCTTCATAATCATCAACATCTAAAGACTCGTCTCCAGGCTCATATTCGCATAATAACAATTAAATTACCTCTGGTGGAAGAGAACGCGCTTCTTAAATTTCATTGAGGAAAGATGGGGTCCGAAGTATCCATGGCTCTTTGGAAAACATCTGTAAAGTTGGAGTTTCGATTGGGGGATCAACTTGCATGCCAACAAAAGGGAATACGTCGTTTTTTTTTATTTTAAAGACCCTTTTGCTTATGCCACACTTCCTGCAGGGCTGCGTTTTTGGTCAAGAGATTGGTCCCTAAGAAATGAAATTACTCGAAAAGTCGCACGAGGCGCACAATGAGACAATATTTTCTGAATCGGCAATTAATGACTCTACAAAATGGATATAAACACTCCCTGAACAAAGTTAAACATTTTTTTAAAACTCTATTGAAAGTTAAACTTTCTTTCCAAAACCCAAACGAAAACATCACCTGCTAGATTTACAAATTGTTAGAATTGGACGCACATATTAAGCTAGATATAAGTATTTACACAAAGTAAATACCTGGAGAATTAGAAATCATTTCAAATTTGACTGTTTTACGTCATTTTGTTGCAGAGATAATGATTTGAAAGTGAGCTTCAAAATTAAGCAAAAAGTAAACAAACCACGTGCGGTTGCAACAGCTGACTTTAACAGTTGGTATTAAAATACCAGACTTTTAAGTTAACATTTGCGGTATATTACCGAACAGCATGATGTTTTCTTAATACATTTAAAAAAACAAAATTTTAATCGGCATACTTTTAAAAAATACATTTATTCCAAAAAATCGGGCAAATTACCCATAGTGCAGCGGCCTGATTTGTATAGGGCTGTTTATAAGATTTAAATTGGTTAGGCTGGGTAATTGGGGTTGCTCCAGTTACGGGTACCCTCTGCATTTGGTTCGGGTTATGATACAGTTGTGGATGGAAGTTTTGTTTGTACCTCCGATGGCTGTTGGGGTTTTGGAGGTAGTAAAGGTGCCGTCCCTAAATATGGAATTTTTGGTGTTTGACTATTCCTAGTGTTCTGATTCTCAAGTAGACTGCTCAGATGTTGGGCGTGTCCTAAGTCATTTGGCTCTTTAATGGCCAGTAGTTGTGCTAAGTTGCCGTTGAGGTCTCTGACAAAGGTGTCTAATGCTTTTTCTGTGTACATGGCTGTCAGAGATTGCACAGTTTCTTGTGAGGCATCTAAGTTGTCAATTTGGTTTAGGATTAGTGATAGCTGTTGGTACACTGCTTGATAATAAGCGAATATTCTATCGCTACCTTGATTAAGATCATAAAGCTAATATTCCAGAGTCTTTAGGTCACGTTTGTCAGCAAAATGCGCTGTTAGACATTTTGAGATAGCTGTCCAATCCAAGGGAGTATTATAGGATTCTAGTACTTCGTCTGCTTGTCCGATGATTTTGTTTCGAATTGCTAAAAGAATTCCATAATATTTTGGTGAGCCGATTCTCATTTCGTAGATTATTTACACCCTTTCTATACATTTTTCCATGAAGAATATTCGCTTTTGTTTCCCGAAAAATCTCTAAGTGTCCGCACGATGTCTGGTAATTTGTCTAAGTCACTAATATTGTGCGCTAATTCTCTTTTAATTGTTTGGTCTGTATACTTGGAAAAATTTTTATTGGGATTAAGTATTTCTTTAACTAGGCTACTTAGATTTGCCTCTAGGACGGTTTTAATTTTTTCCTCGATGTCTCTCTCGGTCATGATTCGCGTGGTCGATTGTGCGTTACTAACTGACGAAGGTGCGGCAAGATTAGCGAGTCTGTCTGCTAAATCTTGTTCAGTCATTTGGGATATATGAGCAATAAAAGGTTGAGCTTAACTTTAAATTTGGATTACTCAGCATTCGGAAGGTTATTAAAGAAATATAGTGTGGGTCTTTGATTATTGTGTAATTTTTTGACTTTTTGTCTGTGGATTTTTTCTTAAAGCTTAATTTCTTAATTTCTTTTTGTATAGTATTTTTAATATTTTTCGATTTAAATTTGTTTCCTTTGATAGGTTGCTTAAAACTATTCTTACAGTAATAGCATATCTCGGCGTGTTCTCGTAGTGACAGGATCGACGGATTCCGGTTTATCCCACGCTGCAGCGATCTCTCCTGAGTGTGGGTTTACTAGGGGGCCTCCTCTGTACCTTACTCACGTTCCCTCCGAACGGATACTAAAGGGATCACGGCGAAAAGTTTGGCCTGATTAGTCCGCTAGGCTCAAGTCATGTTTTTCCAGGAGTGACAATATAGTAGCTTTTTTTAAAAAGCACTTTCGCACTTTGGGGTCTCGGATTTTTCGTTTCACTTCTCGCGGGTTAGGTTGAAACGTGAGAGTTTCTTACATTCCCGAACTTCACAAGGCGCGGAACTTGTTATCCTTTCGCGGCTTTTAATCAGGTCCCTGTTCGGGTGCCAGTTAAAAGATTGATTATTATTTTTATATACAAAAAATCAAACTTATCTTTATTGAGTTGGATTAAGAACAGATTTTAATTAAGCTAAACAATTATTCATTATGACTACGCGTCGTTCCATCGCTGCCACCGTCTCTGCCGCTGCTGCTGTTTCTACTAACGTTCTTTATTATTATTGGTTGCTGATATTCGTCGCTGTCGCTGTTGGCCAATTTTAATTGTCATTGGCCAATGGATTCAAGTTATAGTTTTTGTTGTATGCACTTGGCCTAGTTCGGTCAACTTTGGAAATTGGCTATTCTGCATTCCCACGATCGCTGCTTACTCTTACTTGTCTGGGTCTTTATATAATTTTGGGTGTTAACTCTTCTCTCCTTAAACGCGACTGTCCTCGGTCGCAGCGACGTAGAGAATAGGTCCAGAATGTGGGGGATTTTCTTGCGTTTCTGGCACGGAATGATGTACTTTCCGTTGATTTACGTCTTCGTAGGAGTTCGGTGATCGATCCTATTATTAGTAGAAGTAGAATGATGTTCGATCCGTAGCTAACGGAAGATTCTATAACTGTTTTGCTTCTTAGTTTTTCCAGCGCTTTTGTGTTGTTTATATTGAGTTCCTTGACCATTTGTAGTGAGAGAACTTCCTCTAACTTCGTCTTTTCTCTCATTAGTTGGAATAACGGTGGTTCTGGTTCGACTAAGTTGACTTCTTTTGATTTGTGAGTAGTTTCGCCAATAGTTAGTGTTGAATTACAGTATTGTATTATAAAGGAGCCTTGCAGTTGTAAAAGTTTTTCGTCTAGCGAGACTGGCCTATTGAAGTCGTTCAGTAGTATGGTGCCTGGCAGTATTTCCTCGAAATCTGGGATGTGTTGATTGTTGATCATCTTACATTTAGGTTCTTAAAGGTTCAGGACAGTGTTTACACAAGTATTGCTTAAATCTAACAAATTTTCTGAATTACAAATTTTTCTTATCATAATGGGATTCGCAAGGTTTTTTAATTGCAAATAATTGTCTCTTACATATACTATTTTTTTCTTATCATAATGGGATTCGCAAGGTTTTTTAATTGCAAATAATTGTCTCTTACATATATTATTTTTATACCCGTTACTCGTAGAGTAAAAGGGTATATTGTATTCGTGCAAAAGTATGTAACAGGTAGAAGGAAGCGTTTCCGACCCTATAAAGTATATATATTCTTGATCAGGGTCACTAGCCGAGTCGATATAGCCATGTCCGTCTGTCCGTCTGTCTGTCCGTCTGTTTGTCCGTATGAACGCAGAGATCTCGGAAACTATAAAAGCTAGAAGATTGGCATTTTGCATGCAGATTCTAGGAGTTCCTACGCAGCGCAAGTTTGTTTCAAAAAGGTGACTTTGACTTTCTCAGTTCTGTATCTAGGTGTAAGTTTAGTTCCCAACCTTTTATCTATTTTTACGTGGACTACATCGCCAGGTTTAAAAAGTTTTGGTCGTATTTTGCGTTGATTGTGATATTCGAGGTCGGCTGTTTGTTTCTTCTGGATTTTCTGTTTAATTTCTTCTCGTTTTTTTTCTATGTTTTTTGCTGAACTGGAGATTGTGCTTCTAAAAAATATATTTATGGGGCTTTCTTTTGTTACAGAATGGATCGATTTATTATATTCTTGAACTGCTTTAAAAATTAAGTCCTCAAATGTTATGCTCCCGTTGTCTTTTTTGAAGCACAACATGATTTCTGATAGGGTTGCATGAAATCTCTCTATTTGTCTGTTACTTGTCGAAGCATACGGAGAAGTCATGTGTGCTGATATTTTGAGTTCATCTTCTAACATGAACTTGATTGCTGCTGAGCCTAATGAGCGTTCGTTGTCCATTATTATCCATTTCGGCATACCGAAAGCAATCAACATTTCCCTCAACGGATTTTTAATAACTTCAGATGCCCTTGACTCTAAAATTTTTACTTGAGCATATTTAGAAAATTTGACAATTCCTGTTAAGATTCTATGTTTTTCTGTAATATAAATATCAATGTGAACTATTTCTCCTGGAACTATTGAGCTATTTCTCCTCTTGGGGGGTGTCTATCGTATTTTAATTCTTTACAAGTTTGACAGGCTTGAACTATTGCTTGGATTTTCTTTATTGCTTGTGGAAAAAAATAATTTTTTAAAATTTGTATATTATTTTCTTTTGCTTCTCTATGGACTCTTTTATGTTCGAGGGTAATTATTTCGTTTTGTTGAGATTCTGAAGTTACATCGTCTATTTCGTTTTGATTAAACCTTATTTTGTATCAACTGAAATAGATGGGGTAAATGTCTTGAATTTTTCCATGATTCCGTTTATAAGCTTAGGGTCAAGTCTGGTAGTTAGAATTCCTATAAGTTTTTCTTCTGTGGTATGTCCGTGGTATGTTGGAAATGGTATTTCAAAACTATAGGAATCTGTGTCAGCTGTCAGTAAGTATATCTGATTTTTAAATACATTGATTGGAGCTTCTACCGAAAATATGAGGTTGTGTGATGAGCTTTCGTCGCTGTGGACTAATCCTGAGGAGGTGATTGAATTTATTTCAGCAGGGCTCGGGATAGCGCATCAGCTACTACGTTAGCTACTCCGGGCTTATACCTGATCTCGTGGTTATACTCGCCAATGAGATCTCTTCAGCGTTTTAGTTTGATTATTTACGCTTTTTGAAAAACTCAAGGGTTGGTGATACGTGTATATTACCAACTTCGAATACCCGTAAAAGTAAAGTCTTAAGCTCTGGAGAGTCCAAACTATAGCAAACATCTCTTTTCCGTTGGTTGCATAGTTTTCTTCGGTATTTGACAGAGTGCGTGAAATGAACGTTATTGGCCTATGATTTTGTTCCAATACTGCGCCTATTGCGTAGCTTAAAGCATCGGTAGTCAACTGGAATTCTTTTCCGAAATATTGATATGAAAGGGTTACATCCCTGGGACGAGGGTATTTTTAGGTTTCTCGAATACTGTAATCGCATCTTTGCTTAGGTTAATAGCAGTTTTGCTTAACTTGGTCTTAGATATACGGCCTTCTTCGCCGTGGTTAAGGGCTTTGCTATTTTTGCATAATCTTTTACCGCCCTTAATAACCTGTCATGCCCAGGAAAGAACGAAGATCTTTTAATGTTTTCGGGACCGGAAATTTTGTAATCGCTTTTATTTTTTTTGTATTTGTTTTAACTCCATTTTCTGATATTGTATACTCAAAGAAATCTACTTCGTTTTTTAAAAATGGCATTTCTCTATTTGGACTCTCATGTTTGCCTTTTTTTAGGGTTGAAAATACCTTTTCGAGATTTTGACCGTGATCTACTTCATTTTTGCTAAAGACAATGTCGTAGCAAATTTTCCCTATGTACTCTCTCAGAATGTCATTTAAAACTCTTTGAAAAGTGGATGGGGAATTTTTTAGACCGAACGGAAGTCTCGTAAATTCATATTTTCCGCCATTTACAGCGAATGCTGTTTTCTCTATGTCCGTGTCTTTCAATGGTATACATATCAAATTTTCCCTATGTACTCTCTCAGAATGTCATCTAAAGCTCTTTGAAAAATGGATGGGGAATTTTTTAGACCGAACGGAAGTCTCGTAAATTCATATTTTCCGCCATTTACAGCGAATGGTGTTTTCTCTATGTCCGTGTCTTTCAATGGTATACATAGCAAATTTTCCCTATGTACTCTCTCAGAATGTCATCTAAAGCTCTTTGAAAAATGGATGGGGAATTTTTTAGACCGAACGGAAATTCTCGTAAATTCATATTTGGTGAAAACCACTCTAGAGGTCCAATACCGAAAAATACTTGTTGTCCCCATGTTGTGCAATAATTTCACCTATCTCAGAGATCGTATACCGATCTGAGATAGTAACTTTATTAAGTTTCCTATAATCGATTACTAATCTGTCCTTTTTTTCTTCGGACTGACCGTACTTTTTCGGAACTACCCATACTGGTGCATAATATGGCGATCTTGAAGGTCTTATAATGCCATCTTTTAGCATCTCGCTTATTTGTTTTTCTACTTTCTGTTTTAAAGATTTGCGCTTATTTCCGAGAATTAATGTATCGTTCTTCACATCTATAATGGCTCCTAGGCTTTTCATTGTGTCATTGCCCAGTATAGGTTTTAAATGTTTCTAGCAAAAAAACTTTCATGAGTGAATCTGAAATTTTAGGGAGCTTAAGTATTGCATGTTGTGTTATTTTAGTTCTACCTCCGACTGAGCAAACGGAAAATTATCTTTTATGTTTTGGTTTTGGTACTAATTGGTTTTGACTATATTTTGATTTGAGCCCGTGTCTATTAAAAATTTTAGGATTTTTCCGTGCCCCGTGGTTACCTTAAAGTAAGGTAATGAGGAACGATTTATTCTAAAAAATAAAACTCGGACATATCTATGTATTCCTGCTGCTCAGTATCGTTTTGCCATACATATTCTTCCTGAAGCTCGTTTACATTATTTTCTTCTACCAACCGATAATACTCTTGCTCTGGGCTTGGTGTAGTTTCTTCTGAATTTTGTTGTGCGGTGCTTTCTGTCTCTGGCTGAATATGGAATTGCCGTGCCATTTTGTTAGTGTTTGTAACGTTGGAAGCACTGAGAGATCTTTTCCCTGCATACTGACTAATCGACTGATCGAAACCGGTAGGTACCGGTTTCGGTTGGGGTCGTGGGGGAGGTTTTGGGGTGCTGTAGGATGCTACTGCAGCGGCCTGATTTGTATAGGGCTGTTTATAAGATTTAAATTGGTTAGGCTGGGTAATTGGGGTTGCTCCAGTTACGGGTACCCTCTGCATTTGGTTCGGGTTATGATACAGTTGTGGATGGAAGTTTTGTTTGTACCTCCGATGGCTGTTGGGGTTTTGGAGGTAGTAAAGGTGCCTTCCCTAAATATGGAATTTTTGGTGTTTGACTATTCCTAGTGTTCTGATTCTCAAGTAGACTGCTCAGATGTTGGGCGTGTCCTAAGTCATTTGGCTCTTTAATGGCCAGTAGTTGTGCTAAGTTGCCGTTGAGGTCTCTGACAAAGGTGTCTAAGGCTTTTTCTCTGTACATGGCTGTCAGAGATTGCATAGTTTCTTGTGAGGCATCTAAGTTGTCAATTTGGTTTAGGATTAGTGATAGCTGTTGGTACACTGCTTGATAATAATCGAATATTCTATCGCTACCTTGATTAAGAGCATAAAGCTGATATTCCAGAGTCTTTAGGTCACGATTGTCAGCAAAATGCGCTGTTAGACATTTTGAGATAGCTGTCCAATCCAAGGGAGTATTATAGGATTCTAGTACTTCGTCTGCTTGTCCGATGATTTTGTTTCGAGTTGCTAAAAGAATTCCATAATATTTTGGTGAGCCGATTCTCATTTCGTAGATTTTTTACACCCTTTCTATACATTTTTCCATGAAGAATATTCGCTTTTGTTTCCCGAAAAATCTCTAAGTGTCCGCACGATGTCTGGTAATTTGTCTAAGTCACTAATATTGTGCGCTAATTCTCTTTTAATTGTTTGGTCTGTATACTTGGAAAAAATTTTATTGGGATTAAGTATTTCTTTAACTAGGCTACTTAGATTTGCCTCTAGGACGGTTTTAATTTTTTCCTCGATGTCTCTCTCGGTCATGATTCGCGTGGTCGATTGTGCGTTACTAACTGACGAAGGTGCGGCAAGATTAGCGAGTCTGTCTGCTAAATCTTGTTCAGTCATTTGGGATATATGAGCAATAAAAGGTTGAGCTTAACTTTAAATTTGGATTACTCAGAATTCGGAAGGTTATTAAAGAAATATAGTGTGGGTCTTTGATTATTGTGTAATTTTTTGACTTTTTGTCTGTGGATTTTTTCTTAAAGCTTAATTTCTTAATTTCTTTTTGTATAGTATTTTTAATATTTTTCGATTTAAATTTGTTTCCTTTGATAGGTTGCTTAAAACTATTCTTACAGTAATAGCATATCTCGGCGTGTTCTCGTAGTGACAGGATCGACGGATTCCGGTTTATCCCACGCTGCAGCGATCTCTCCTGAGTGTGGTTTTACTAGGGGGCCTCCTCTGTACCTTACTCACGTTCCCTCCGAACGGATACTAAAGGGATCACGGCGAAAAGTTTGGCCTGATTAGTCCGCTAGGCTCAAGTCATGTTTTTCCAGGAGTGACAATATAGTAGCTTTTTTTAAAAAGCACTTTCGCACTTTGGGGTCTCGGATTTTTCGTTTCACTTCTCGCGGGTTAGGTTGAAACGTGAGAGTTTCTTACATTCCCGAACTTCACAAGGCGCGGAACTTGTTATCCTTTCGCGGCTTTTAATCAGGTCCCTGTTCGGGTGCCAGTTAAAAGATTGATTATTATTTTTATATACAAAAAATCAAACTTATCTTTATTGAGTTGGATTAAGAACAGATTTTAATTAAGCTAAACAATTATTCATTATGACTACGCGTCGTTCCATCGCTGCCATCGTCTCTGCCGCTGCTGCTGTTTCTACTAACGTTCTTTATTATTATTGGTTGCTGATATTCTTCGCTGTCGCTGTTGGCCAATTTTAATTGTCATTGGCCAATGCATTCAAGTTTTTGTTGTATGCACTTGGCCGAGTTCGGTCAACTTTGGAAATTGGATATTATGCATTCCCACGATCGCTGACCGAAAGGTGCAAGCTCAGCGCACGTGGCTTAGTTCGTGTGAACTTTATTGAAGGAATTTGTTGTGCAATCAACTCTTAAGCTTACTTATGTCTGGGTCTTTATATAATTTTGGGTGTTAACTTATATATTCTTGGTCAGCATCACCAGGAGAGTCGATCTAGCCATGTCCGTGCGTCCGTCCGTCCGCCCGCCGTTCCATGACTACACTAAAATTGTTAAAAATATATATTTTTTGTTTTTTGAGTTTATATACTTATGTATGGATGCTATACCATGTATGAATCCTTTTCTAAGTATGGATCTTTCTACGTATGGCCATACTTGAAGTGTTAATAAGAAAAGTATTTTGATATGAAATAAAAATTGTTAACTTTTGTTTCTTATGTTTACTGCTCAAGATTGTTATATTGTCTCTTGCTCCTATTTCCGTTACGGTATACGGACCAGTATATTAAAAGTCTAATTTATGCAAAGTTTCATTCTTTAATAAAAGCTGGTCTTCTAATTTGAAATACCCTTGCAGAGTGAAGGAGACGTTTCTGACCCTATAAAGTATATATATTCTTAATCAGAATCAATAGGGGAGTCGATATAGCCATGTCCGTCTGTTTCAATACTGTTTGCGAGCTCAGTTTAAAAGCTAGCGATCTGAAACTTTCACACTCGTCCTAAATCATGTGTACGCAGATCAAGTTGAAAATCGCCCCGATCGGACGTCTATATCCTATAGCTGCCATAGGAACAATCGGATATATCTTGCAAGAATTGATGATATTTCGCGCAGTGTATGACATGAATGTTTCCAAATCATATTGTTTTATGCATATCTTAATTGGGGTAAAAGCGCGTGCTGATCGGACGTCTATATCCTATAGCTCCCATAGGAACAATCGGATATATATTGCAAGAATTGATGATATTTCGCGCAGCGTAAAAGCTATTGACATAAATCTTTCCAAATCGTATTTTTTTATGCATACCTTGAGCAGGCGCGTACTGATCGGACGTCTATATCCTATAGCTACCATAGGAACAATAGGGTAAAGTCAGTCTAAATTTGATGTTTTTCAGAATATTTCGCGCAGTGTAAAAGCTATTGCCATACATTTTTTCAAATCGTATGCATTCCTTCATCCAGGTAAAAGCGCGTGCTGACGTCTATATCATATAGCTCCCAAATTACATGTTTTTTACAATATTTCGCGCATTGTATAAGCTATTGACATAATTTTTCTTATTTATTTACGCATTCCTTGATCAGGGTAAAAGCGCTTGCCGATCGGATGTCTATATCATATAGCTTCCATAGGAAAAATTGTTAAAGGCTGCGAAAATATCCCTTTTTTTCCTAATTGTATATGACATTTTTGCAGTATAAAAGCTATTGACAAGAAACTATGCAGTTTATCTAACTTATTTATGTATACCTTGCTCAGGGTAAAAGTTGTTGCCAATCAGACAACTACATGCTACAACCGCTATTTCAAAATGAAATTGATTACGTAAAGCTAATCTTTTTATACCCTTGCAGAGGGTATTATAATTTTGGTTAAAAGTGTGCAACGCAGTGAAGGAGACATCTCCGACCCTATAAAGTATATATATTCTTGATCAGGATCACCTCCTGAGTTGATATAGCCATGTCCGTCTGTCCGTCTGTCCGTCTGTCTCTTTCTACGCAAACTAGTCTCTCAGTTTTAAAGCTATCGAATCGAAACTTTGCACACACCCTTCTTTCCTTTGCACGCAGTATATATGCCATATAACTGATTGAGCGGAAATGCCATAACTTTGGTGTTTGTAAAGTTAGAAAGTTGGGATTTTATTTAACTAATCAATCCGACCTACCAAATTTCATAAGGATCGGCCGACTATATCCTATAGCTGCCATATAACTAATTGATCGGAAATGCCATAACTTTGGTGTTTGTAAAGTTATGAAGTTGGGATTTCCCATGGTTTTTATTTTTGGCCAATCAATTCGACCTACCAAATTTCATAAGAATCGGCGGACTATATCCTATAGCTGCCATATAACTGATTGATCGGAAATGTCGTAACTTTTGTGTTTGTAAAGTTACGATGTTGGGATTATTTATGGGTTTTATTTTTGGCCAATCAATTCGACTTACCAAATTTCATAAGAATCGGCGGACTATATCCTATAGCTGGCATTCGTTTCTGACTTTCAAAGTGAACGGTCGTGTTTTTTTTTCTGCGCTTCGAATTTTGTATTTTGTTTTCGTTTATTCCCATCGGTCGGTGTTATCAAAACAATTTTAATTTTTTCTTCCGTGTTATTCCGTGTTATTAAACACTTTAATACTAATAAATTGTTTTAGTTTTCGTAATTCTTATCTGTGTTTCCTTTCTTTTATCCCCACCGTTTCTCTTTTGTGCATGCACTTTAACTTATTTACGCTCCCGCTCTCTTGCTCTCTTTGCTTTGAAAGTTCTAAGCGTGCAGTTTCTGCGCTCTTGCGGTACTTATAACTGCTCGCTTATAAATTTTAATTCGCTTTCTTGGTACAGTGGTCCCAATAAATAAAATGAATAATAAAAATTTAGTCTGCTTCTGCAAGAAATGCAGCCTCGTAATCAGGGCTGACCAGTCTAATATGACTTGCTGGCTGTGTGAAAATATGGTGCACACCAAGTGCGCCGGTTTTACTGGTGGGACAAGTGATGACCTATCAAAGGGGCCCAATTTGCAGTTTTGTTGTGACGCTTGTGTCGAGGTTGCGAACGAGATGAAATCGTTCATGCGCCAAACTAAAGGCGGCCTGATGGGGCTGATTAGCTGTTTCGGTGTTGCTAGAGATAGTTTTCGCCGAGCTGATGATCTCCATTCTGCGCTAGACTCGCAGTTTAATAGTCGTAAGCTATTAGAAGAGTCCCCTAAGCGCAAAAAGGCCGCTGGTGGTAAGGAGCAAAAGGGGAACATCCCGCCACCGAAATCAAAAGAATGCTCTGTTGCATTCCGGCGGATCAGCAGCTGATTTCAGCAAACCCTCAAATGTTGCTAAGATCGGCAGCTAAAAAAGATTCGGGATCCGAACAATCCGTTACAGAATGCATGCAACCAGGGACTTCTAAGAATTCCGATTTGTCCGTAGTGGTTTCACAATTAGTGGATCCACCTATCTCTCAGAATGTAGCATCACCACCACAAGGGACTACTGAGTCCGGACAACCGGCTCAAGTTGGTTTGGCAGAGGCAATGTCTGCTCCACCAAAATCCCTTTCAGTGGTTCCACTCAAGAAACAAATTTTCGTTTCTCGGCTTTCCCCTGATCAAACATCTTCTGATGTATTGTCTTATATACAAGACAAAACTAAAGCCGATTGTAATAGTGTAAAGGTGAAAAAGTTTAAGTTTTCTTATGCTAGAGACATTTCATCTTTCAAGATAACTGTTCCTAACGAGCTTTTTGAAGCCATAGGATAAAGAAGAAGGGGCCCGTGGGAGTAAAACTTCATAGTCGAGGCCAAGCCAGTGTACCAATTTCAAAAAACTAACTTCTAACCTCCTTCTTTTCTATCAGAATGCAAGAGGTTTGCGCAGCAAACTTACTAAATTGTATTCCGATAGCCTTTCCTTTGCATCTCATATTATTGTGTTCACAGAAACCTGGTTAAAGCCGGAGATCTTTAACTCCGAAGTTTTTCCAGGTAAGTACACAATATATAGGTATGACCGTCCCTCTAGACGGAGAGGTGGAGTCTTAATTGGAGTTGATTCAAACCTCCCGTCTGAGGAGTTATTTTTTGATGAATTCAATACCATTGAATTTATTTGTGTAAAGTTAACGCTTCCTGGTAACTTTATATACATAACTTGCTCATATATTCCGCCGTTGTCTGAACTTCCTGATTATTTAAATCACCTATCCGTTACTTAGTCCGTTGCAAATAAGCTTTCCGATAGGAATCAGTTGATAGTTCTAGGTGATTTTAATATACCTGGAGTTACTTGGTCCACTGAGGATGGATCGAATGTCTTACTACCTATAGCACGGCATGATTTTATTGATTGCCTGCTTGTCATATCTCTATCTCAAGTAAACAATGTTCGAAATTCATTAGGTCGCCTACTTGATTTGTGTTTTGTATCAAATCCTGAAGGTGTGTTTCTGTCCAGAGTAGCACCACTCACGCAACCTGAAGATCCATATCACCCAACATTCGAACTTTCATTTGATAAGGGTAGAGTTATAGAAGAAAAATCAGAAAAATCCAAACAAATACATTGTTTTCGCAAGGCAGACTTTCTGAGGCTAAATAATTTTATTTCTGGCTTTAATTGGTCTGATCTTTACCTATGCATTAATATGTCCGATGCAGTTAATGTTTTTTACACTGCAATAAACTCATTTTTCAATTCCTGTGTTCCGTGGTACTATCCGTCAACTTCCAATAAATCACCTTGGTTTAGCAAAGAGTTGACACACTTAAGAAATGTAAAGTCCAGACTTTTTAGGAAATATAAAAATACCGGTTCTCAATCTGTTTTTACTAGATATTTAAGTGCTCGGTCAAGATTTACCGTGCTTAATGCTCAGTGTTATAACAGTTACTTAAACCGTTGTAAGGTCCAGTTCTCTCAGGACCCGAAACAGTTTTATAATATTGTTAACACCAAGCGTAAATCTAATTCTTTTCCTTCCTCGCTATCGTTCGAAAACAGGACGGCAACCACAGATCAGGCAATAGCCGATTTATTTGCCCAATTTTTTCAAACGACTTACTCTACCTTAGATTATTCATCACAGCCTTATTCTTACACCATATCCAAGTCAAACCTCATATTCTGTCCCACTTTAACAGAAAGCTCTCTTCTTTTGGATCTTCTTCGTATTAAGCCTGTTTATTCGCCAGGCCCGATGGTATTCCTGGGTGCGTGCTTAGGTATTGCGCTAAGGCCCTGTGCAAACCTCTTCATAAGTTGTTTACCTTATCTCTAGAAACCTCCCAATTCCCAAATATTTGGAAGAAATCAGTTGTTATTCCTCTTTTCAAAAAAGGTAACAAGTTAGAAGCCAGTAATTACAGAGGTATTTCTAAGTTGTCAGCTATTCCTAAGCTTTTTGAAAAAATTATTACTCCTCATTTGCAGCACCTTTGCAGATCAATCATTTCTCCGTGTCAACACGGATTTATCAAACGTAGATCCACAATCACAGACCTTCTAGAGCTCACTTCATTTGTGATAAAAGGCTTCAATAGTAGTTTTCAAACAGACGTCATTTACACTGACTTTAGTAAAGCATTTGACTCTGTAAATCACTTACTTCTCATTCAAAAACTTGACCTTTTAGGTTTTCCAGTTGATCTGCTTAAATGGATTTCAAGTTATCTGAATGGCAGGTCACAAAGGGTCCTTTTTAAAAATTCCATTTCTGAAATTCTCCGTGTTACCTCCGGTGTCCCACAAGGGAGCCATCTGGGTCCGTTTATTTTTACATTATTTATTAATGATCTTCCCTCAATTATAAGTCATTCTCGCGTACTTATGTACGCAGATGATGTTAAGTTGTACCTGCAGTATAAGGACATTTCCTGCCATTTAGACTTGCAATCCGATCTAGATAATTTTCAAAACTGGTGCCGAGATAATTTACTAAATTTAAACGGTTCCAAGTGCAAGCTGATGACTTTTTATCGGGCCAATCCGATATACGCGACTCACACGTTAAGTGGCAGCTCTTTGGATAGAATAACTCTTGTAAACGATCTTGGCGTTCTCTTGGACCCCAAACTAAAATTTTCTAATCACAGTTCGTCCATGGTTAATAAAGCCAGAGGAGTGCTTGGATTTATTAAAAGGTGGTCAACAGAATTTGATGATCCTTATTTGACTAAAACTTTATTTATTTCGCTAGTCCGTCCGATTCTGGAGTAGGGTCTCCCGTCTGGAGTTCACAATACGGAATACATATTGGTCGTATTGAATCTGTACAAAAAAACTTCCTTCTTTTTGCTTTACGGCGTCTAAACTGGGATGCAAATCTTATCTTACCTTCTTATACTAGTAGACTTCTTTTGATTAATTTACCATCCCTAACCAACCGTAGAACGATGCTTGGTACTATCTTTATTTATAACCTTATACATGGTGATATTGACTGCCCCGACTTGTTAAGTCGGCTAAACTTTTCTGTGCCAAGTAGATTAAGTAGAAATTATATTCCCCTAACTTTAAATCATTGTAGATCTAACTATGCCTTGCATGAGCCTTTCAGAGTATTATGTTCTGGCTATAATACACTTTTTCCTGTAATATCAAATCTTGACTCTCTGCCGCTCCTAAAACGATTAATACTTGCTTCATTGGCACAAGATTGATCTAACTATTACTTTTTTCCCCGGACCTTTACCTTTATTTTCCTATCTCGGGCTGCGATCCTCGGTCGGTTGGGCGGGTAAGTGGGCCCTGGGACTCCGCACGAAAAAAAAAATATATATATAACTGATTGATCGGAAATGCCATAACTTTGGTGTTTGTAAAGTTATGTAGCTGGGATTTTCTATGGTTTTTATTTTTGGCCAATCAATTCGACTTACCAAATTTCATAAGAATCGGCGGACTATATCCTATAGCTGGCATATAACTGATTGATCGGAAATGCCATAACGTTGGTGTTTGTAAAGTTATGAAGCTTGGATTTTCTATGGGTTTTATATTTGGCTAATCAATCCGACCTACCAAATTTCATAAGGATCGGCCGACTACATCCTATAGCTGCCATATAACTGATTGATCGGAAATGCCGTAACTTTTGTGTTTGTAAAGTTACGATGTTGGGATTATTTATGGGTTTTATTTTTGGCCAATCAATTCGACTTACCAAATTTCATAAGAATCGGCGGACTATATCCTATAGCTGGCATTCGTTTCTGACTTTCAAAGTGAACGGTCGTGTTTTTATTTTTCTGCGCTTCGAATTTTGTATTTTGTTTTCGTTTATTCCCATCGGTGGGTGTTATCAAAACAATTTTAATTTTCTTGGGCGGGTAAGTGGGCCCTGGGACTCCGCCAAAAAAAAAAATATAACTGATTGATCGGAAATGCCATAACTTTGGTGTTTGTAAAGTTATGAAGCTGGGATTTTCTATGGTTTTTATTTTTGGCCAATCAATACGACTTACCAAATTTCATACGAATCGGCGGACTATATCCTATAGCTGGCATATAACTGATTGATCGGAAATGCCATAACGTTGGTGTTTGTAAAGTTATGAAGCTTGGATTTTCTATGGGTTTTATATTTGGCTAATCAATCCGACCTACCAAACTTCATAAGGATCGGCCGACTACATCCTATAGCTGCCATATAACTGATTGATCGGAAATGCCGTAACTTTTGTGTTTGTAAAGTTACGATGTTGGGATTATTTTTTGGTTTTATTTTTGGCCAATCAATTCGACTTACCAAATTTCATAAGAATCGGCGGACTATATCCTATAGCTGGCATATAACTGATTGATCGGAAATGCCATAACTTTGGTGTTGGTAAAGTTATGAAGCTGGGATTTTCTAGGTGTTTTATATTTGGCTAATCAATCCGACCTACCAAATTTCATAAGGATCGGCCGACTATATCCTATAGCTGCCATATAACTGATTGATCGGAAATGCCGTAACTTTTGTGTTTGTAAAGTTACGATGTTGGGATTATTTATGGGTTTTATTTTTGGCCAATCAATTCGACTTACCAAATTTCATAAGAATCGGCGGACTATATCCTATAGCTGGCATTCGTTTCTGACTTTCAAAGTGAACGGTCGTGTTTTTATTTTTCTGCGCTTCGAATTTTGTATTTTGTTTTCGTTTATTCCCATCGGTGGGTGTTATCAAAACAATTTTAATTTTCTTGGGCGGGTAAGTGGGCCCTGGGACTCCGCACGAAAAAAAAAAATATAACTGATTGATCGGAAATGCCATAACTTTGGTGTTTGTAAAGTTATGAAGCTGGGATTTTCTATGGTTTTTATTTTTGGCCAATCAATACGACTTACCAAATTTCATACGAATCGGCGGACTATATCCTATAGCTGGCATATAACTGATTGATCGGAAATGCCATAACGTTGGTGTTTGTAAAGTTATAAAGCTTGGATTTTCTATGGGTTTTATATTTGGCTAATCAATCCGACCTACCAAACTTCATAAGGATCGGCCGACTACATCCTATAGCTGCCATATAACTGATTGATCGGAAATGCCGTAACTTTTGTGTTTGTAAAGTTACGATGTTGGGATTATTTTTTGGTTTTATTTTTGGCCAATCAATTCGACTTACCAAATTTCATAAGAATCGGCGGACTATATCCTATAGCTGGCATATAACTGATTGATCGGAAATGCCATAACTTTGGTGTTGGTAAAGTTATGAAGCTGGGATTTTCTAGGTGTTTTATATTTGGCTAATCAATCCGACCTACCAAATTTCATAAGGATCGGCCGACTATATCCTATAGCTGCCATATAACTGATTGATCGGAAATGTTGTAACTTTTGTGTTTGTAAAGTTACGATGTTGGGATTATTTATGGGTTTTATTTTTGGCCAATCAATTCGACTTACCAAATTTCATAAGAATCGGCGGACTATATCCTATAGCTGGCATTCGTTTCTGACTTTCAAAGTGAACGGTCGTGTTTTTTTTCTGCGCTTCGAATTTTGTATTTTGTTTTCGTTTATTCCCATCGGTGGGTGTTATCAAAACAATTTTAATTTTCTTGGGCGGGTAAGTGGGCCCTGGGACTCCGCACGAAAAATAAAAAAAATATATAACTGATTGATCGGAAATGCCATAACTTTCAATTCGACTTACCAAATTTCATAAGAATCGGCGGACTATATCCTTTAGCTGGCATATAACTGATTGATCGGAAATGCCATAACGTTGGTGTTTGTAAAGCTATGAAGCTGGGATTTTCTATGGGTTTTATATTTGGCTAATCAATCCGACCTACCAAATTTCATAAGGATCGGCCGACTACATCCTATAGCTGCCATATAACTGATTGATCGGAAATGCCATAACTTTTGTGTTTGTAAAGTTACGATGTTGGGATTATTTATGGGTTTTATTTCTGGCCAATCAATTCGACTTACCAAATTTCATAAGAATCGGCGGACTATATCCTATAGCTGGCATATAACTGATTGATCGGAAATGCCATAACGTTGGTGTTTGTAAAGCTATGAAGCTGGGATTTTCTATGGGTTTTATATTTGGCTAATCAATCCGACCTACCAAATTTCATAAGGATCGGCCGACTACATCCTATTGCTGCCATATAACTGATTGATCGGAAATGCCATAACTTTTGTGTTTGTAAAGTTACGATGTTGGGATTATTTATGGGTTTTATTTCTGGCCAATCAATTCGACTTACCAAATTTCATAAGAATCGGCGGACTATATCCTATAGCTGGCATATAACTGATTGATAGGAAATGCCATAACTTTGGTGTTTGTAAAGTTCTGAAGCTGGGATTTTCTATGGGTTTTATATTTGGCTAATCAATCCGACCTACCAAATTTCATAAGGATCGGCCGACTACATCCTATAGCTGCCATATAACTGATTGATCGGAAATGCCATAACTTTTGTGTTTGTAAAGTTACGATGTTGGGATTATTTATGGGTTTTATTTCTGGCCAATCAATTCGACTTACCAAATTTCATAAGAATCGGCGGACTATATCCTATAGCTGGCATATAACTGATTGATCGTAAATGCCATAACGTTGGTGTTTGTAAAGCTATGAAGCTGGGATTTTCTATGGGTTTTATATTTGGCTAATCAATCCGACCTACCAAATTTCATAAGGATCGGCCGACTACATCCTATAGCTGCCATATAACTGATTGATCGGAAATGCCATAACTTTTGTGTTTGTAAAGTTACGATGTTGGGATTATTTATGGGTTTTATTTCTGGCCAATCAATTCGACTTACCAAATTTCATAAGAATCGGCGGACTATATCCTATAGCTGGCATATAACTGATTGATAGGAAATGCCATAACTTTGGTGTTTGTAAAGTTCTGAAGCTGGGATTTTCTATGGGTTTTATATTTGGCTAATCAATCCGACCTACCAAATTTCATAAGGATCGGCCGACTACATCCTATAGCTGCCATATAACTGATTGATCGGAAATGCCATAACTTTTGTGTTTGTAAAGTTACGATGTTGGGATTATTTATGGGTTTTATTTCTGGCCAATCAATTCGACTTACCAAATTTCATAAGAATCGGCGGACTATATCCTATAGCTGGCATATAACTGATTGATCGTAAATGCCATAACTTTGGTGTTTGTAAAGTTCTGAAGCTGGGATTTTCTATGGGTTTTATATTTGGCTAATCAATCCGACCTACCAAATTTCATAAGGATCGGCCGACTATATCCTATAGCTGCCATATAACTGATTGATCGGAAATGCCATAACTTTTGTGTTTGTAAAATTACGATGTTGGGATTATTTATGGGTTTTATTTCTGGCCAATCAATTCGACTTACCAAATTTCATAAGAATCGGCGGACTATATCCTATAGCTGGCATATAACTGATTGATCGGAAATGCCATAACGTTGGTGTTTGTAAAGTTATGAAGATGGGATTTTCTATGGGTTTTATATTTGGCTAATCAATCCGACCTACCAAATTTCATAAGGATCGGCCGACTACATCCTATAGCTGCCATATAACTGATTGATCGGAAATGCCATAACTTTTGTGTTTGTAAAGTTACGATGTTGGGATTATTTATGGGTTTTATTTCTGGCCAATCAATTCGACTTACCAAATTTCATAAGAATCGGCGGACTATATCCTATAGCTGGCATATAACTGATTGATAGGAAATGCCATAACTTTGGTGTTTGTAAAGTTCTGAAGCTGGGATTTTCTATGGGTTTTATATTTGGCTAATCAATCCGACCTACCAAATTTCATAAGGATCGGCCGACTACATCCTATAGCTGCCATATAACTGATTGATCGGAAATGCCATAACTTTTGTGTTTGTAAAGTTACGATGTTGGGATTATTTATGGGTTTTATTTCTGGCCAATCAATTCGACTTACCAAATTTCATAAGAATCGGCGGACTATATCCTATAGCTGGCATATAACTGATTGATCGTAAATGCCATAACTTTGGTGTTTGTAAAGTTCTGAAGCTGGGATTTTCTATGGGTTTTATATTTGGCTAATCAATCCGACCTACCAAATTTCATAAGGATCGGCCGACTATATCCTATAGCTGCCATATAACTGATTGATCGGAAATGCCATAACTTTTGTGTTTGTAAAATTACGATGTTGGGATTATTTATGGGTTTTATTTCTGGCCAATCAATTCGACTTACCAAATTTCATTAGAATCGGCGGACTATATCCTATAGCTGGCATATAACTGATTGATCGGAAATGCCATAACGTTGGTGTTTGTAAAGTTATGAAGATGGGATTTTCTATGGGTTTTATATTTGGCTAATCAATCCGACCTACCAAATTTCATAAGGATCGGCCGACTATATCCTATAGCTGCCATATAACTGATTGATCGGAAATGCCGTAACTTTTGTGTTTGTAAAGTTACGATGTTGGGATTATTTATGGGTTTTATTTTTGGCCAATCAATTCGACTTACCAAATTTCATAAGAATCGGCGGACTATATCCTATAGCTGGCATTCGTTTCTGACTTTCAAAGTGAACGGTCGTGTTTTTATTTTTCTGCTCTTCGAATTTTGTATTTTGTTTTCGTTTATTCCCATCGGTGGGTGTTATCAAAACAATTTTAATTTTCTTGGGCGGGTAAGTGGGCCCTGGGACTCCGCACGAAAAAAAAAAAATATATAACTGATTGATCGGAAATGCCATAACTTTGGTGTTTGTAAAGTTATGAAGCTGGGATTTTCTATGGTTTTTATTTTTGGCCAATCAATACGACTTACCAAATTTCATACGAATCGGCGGACTATATCCTATAGCTGGCATATAACTGATTGATCGGAAATGCCATAACGTTGGTGTTTGTAAAGTTATGAAGCTTGGATTTTCTATGGGTTTTATATTTGGCTAATCAATCCGACCTACCAAATTTCATAAGGATCGGCCGACTACATCCTATAGCTGCCATATAACTGATTGATCGGAAATGCCATAACTTTTGTGTTTGTAAAGTTACGATGTTGGGATTATTTATGGGTTTTATTTCTGGCCAATCAATTCGACTTACCAAATTTCATAAGAATCGGCGGACTATATCCTATAGCTGGCATATAACTGATTGATCGGAAATGCCATAACGTTGGTGTTTGTAAAGCTATGAAGCTGGGATTTTCTATGGGTTTTATATTTGGCTAATCAATCCGACCTACCAAATTTCATAAGGATCGGCCGACTACATCCTATAGCTGCCATATAACTGATTGATCGGAAATGCCATAACTTTTGTGTTTGTAAAGTTACGATGTTGGGATTATTTATGGGTTTTATTTCTGGCCAATCAATTCGACTTACCAAATTTCATAAGAATCGGCGGACTATATCCTATAGCTGGCATATAACTGATTGATAGGAAATGCCATAACTTTGGTGTTTGTAAAGTTCTGAAGCTGGGATTTTCTATGGGTTTTATATTTGGCTAATCAATCCGACCTACCAAATTTCATAAGGATCGGCCGACTACATCCTATAGCTGCCATATAACTGATTGATCGGAAATGCCATAACTTTTGTGTTTGTAAAGTTACGATGTTGGGATTATTTATGGGTTTTATTTCTGGCCAATCAATTCGACTTACCAAATTTCATAAGAATCGGCGGACTATATCCTATAGCTGGCATATAACTGATTGATCGTAAATGCCATAACTTTGGTGTTTGTAAAGTTCTGAAGCTGGGATTTTCTATGGGTTTTATATTTGGCTAATCAATCCGACCTACCAAATTTCATAAGGATCGGCCGACTATATCCTATAGCTGCCATATAACTGATTGATCGGAAATGCCATAACTTTTGTGTTTGTAAAATTACGATGTTGGGATTATTTATGGGTTTTATTTCTGGCCAATCAATTCGACTTACCAAATTTCATAAGAATCGGCGGACTATATCCTATAGCTGGCATATAACTGATTGATCGGAAATGCCATAACGTTGGTGTTTGTAAAGTTATGAAGATGGGATTTTCTATGGGTTTTATATTTGGCTAATCAATCCGACCTACCAAATTTCATAAGGATCGGCCGACTATATCCTATAGCTGCCATATAACTGATTGATCGGAAATGCCGTAACTTTTGTGTTTGTAAAGTTACGATGTTGGGATTATTTATGGGTTTTATTTTTGGCCAATCAATTCGACTTACCAAATTTCATAAGAATCGGCGGACTATATCCTATAGCTGGCATTCGTTTCTGACTTTCAAAGTGAACGGTCGTGTTTTTATTTTTCTGCGCTTCGAATTTTGTATTTTGTTTTCGTTTATTCCCATCGGTGGGTGTTATCAAAACAATTTTAATTTTCTTGGGCGGGTAAGTGGGCCCTGGGACTCCGCAAAAAAAAAAAAATATATAACTGATTGATCGGAAATGCCATAACTTTGGTGTTTGTAAAGTTATGAAGCTGGGATTTTCTATGGTTTTTATTTTTGGCCAATCAATACGACTTACCAAATTTCATACGAATCGGCGGACTATATCCTATAGCTGGCATATAACTGATTGATCGGAAATGCCATAACGTTGGTGTTTGTAAAGTTATGAAGCTTGGATTTTCTATGGGTTTTATATTTGGCTAATCAATCCGACCTACCAAATTTCATAAGGATCGGCCGACTACATCCTATAGCTGCCATATAACTGATTGATCGGAAATGCCGTAACTTTTGTGTTTGTAAAGTTACGATGTTGGGATTATTTATTGGTTTTATTTTTGGCCAATCAATTCGACTTACCAAATTTCATAAGAATCGCCCGACTACATCCTATAGCTGCCATATAACTGATTGATCGGAAATGCCATAACTTTTGTGTTTGTAAAGTTACGATGTTGGGATTATTTATGGGTTTTATTTTTGGCCAATCAATTCGACTTACCAAATTTCATAAGAATCGGCGGACTATATCCTATAGCTGGCATATAACTGATTGATCGGAAATGCCATAACGTTGGTGTTTGTAAAGCTATGAAGCTGGGATTTTCTATGGGTTTTATATTTGGCTAATCAATCCGACCTACCAAATTTCATAAGGATCGCCCGACTACATCCTATAGCTGCCATATAACTGATTGATCGGAAATGCCATAACTTTTGTGTTTGTAAAGTTACGATGTTGGGATTATTTATGGGTTTTATTTCTGGCCAATCAATTCGACTTACCAAATTTCATAAGAATCGGCGGACTATATCCTATAGCTGGCATATAACTGATTGATAGGAAATGCCATAACTTTGGTGTTTGTAAAGTTCTGAAGCTGGGATTTTCTATGGGTTTTATATTTGGCTAATCAATCCGACCTACCAAATTTCATAAGGATCGGCCGACTACATCCTATAGCTGCCATATAACTGATTGATCGGTAATGCCATAACTTTTGTGTTTGTAAAGTTATGAAGCTGGGATTTTCTATGGTTTTTATTTTTGGCCAATCAATACGACTTACCAAATTTCATACGAATCGGCGGACTATATCCTATAGCTGGCATATAACTGATTGATCGGAAATGCCATAACGTTGGTGTTTGTAAAGTTATGAAGCTTGGATTTTCTATGGGTTTTATATTTGGCTAATCAATCCGACTTACCAAATTTCATAAGGACCGGCCGACTACATCCTATAGCTGCCATATAACTGATTGATCGGAAATGCCGTAACTTTTGTGTTTGTAAAGTTACGATGTTGGGATTATTTATTGGTTTTATTTTTGGCCAATCAATTCGACTTACCAAATTTCATAAGAATCGGCGGACTATATCCTATAGCTGGCATATAACTGATTGATCGGAAATGCCATAACTTTTGTGTTTGTAAAGTTACGATGTTGGGATTATTTATGGGTTTTATTTCTGGCCGAACAATTCGACTTACCAAATTTCATAAGAATCGGCGGACTATATCCTATAGCTGGCATATAACTGATTGATCGGAAATGCCATAACGTTGGTGTTTGTAAAGCTATGAAGCTGGGATTTTCTATGGGTTTTATATTTGGCTAATCAATCCGACCTACCAAATTTCATAAGGATCGGCCGACTACATCCTATAGCTGCCATATAACTGATTGATCGGAAATGCCATAACTTTTGTGTTTGTAAAGTTACGATGTTGGGATTATTTATGGGTTTTATTTCTGGCCAATCAATTCGACTTACCAAATTTCATAAGAATCGGCGGACTATATCCTATAGCTGGCATATAACTGATTGATAGGAAATGCCATAACTTTGGTGTTTGTAAAGTTCTGAAGCTGGGATTTTCTATGGGTTTTATATTTGGCTAATCAATCCGACCTACCAAATTTCATAGGGATCGGCCGACTATATCCTATAGCTGCCATATAACTGATTGATCGGAAATGTCGTAACTTTTGTGTTTGTAAAGTTACGATGTAAGGATTATTTATGGGTTTTATTTTTGACCAATCAATTCGACTTACCAAATTTCATAAGAATCGGCGGACTATATCCTATAGCTGGCATATAACTGATTGATCGGAAATGCCATAACATTGGTGTTTGTAAAGTTATGAAGCTGGGATTTTCTATGGGTTTTATATTTGGCTAATCAATCCGACCTACCAAATTTCATAAGGATCGGCCGACTACATCCTATAGCTGCCATATAACTGATTGATCGGTAATGCCATAACTTTTGTGTTTGTAAAGTTACGATGTTGGGATTATTTATGGGTTTTATTTCTGGCCAATCAATTCGACTTACCAAATTTCATAAGAATCGGCGGACTATATCCTATAGCTGGCATATAACTGATTGATCGTAAATGCCATAACGTTGGTGTTTGTAAAGCTATGAAGCTGGGATTTTCTATGGGTTTTATATTTGGCTAATCAATCCGACCTACCAAATTTCATAAGGATCGGCCGACTACATCCTATAGCTGCCATATAACTGATTGATCGGAAATGCCATAACTTTTGTGTTTGTAAAGTTACGATGTTGGGATTATTTATGGGTTTTATTTCTGGCCAATCAATTCGACTTACCAAATTTCATAAGAATCGGCGGACTATATCTTATAGCTGGCATATAACTGATTGATAGGAAATGCCATAACTTTGGTGTTTGTAAAGTTCTGAAGCTGGGATTTTCTATGGGTTTTATATTTGGCTAATCAATCCGACCTACCAAATTTCATAAGGATCGGCCGACTACATCCTATAGCTGCCATATAACTGATTGATCGGTAATGCCATAACTTTTGTGTTTGTAAAGTTACGATGTTGGGATTATTTATGGGTTTTATTTCTGGCCAATCAATTCGACTTACCAAATTTCATAAGAATCGGCGGACTATATCCTATAGCTGGCATATAACTGATTGATCGTAAATGCCATAACGTTGGTGTTTGTAAAGCTATGAAGCTGGGATTTTCTATGGGTTTTATATTTGGCTAATCAATCCGACCTACCAAATTTCATAAGGATCGGCCGACTACATCCTATAGCTGCCATATAACTGATTGATCGGAAATGCCATAACTTTTGTGTTTGTAAAGTTACGATGTTGGGATTATTTATGGGTTTTATTTCTGGCCAATCAATTCGACTTACCAAATTTCATAAGAATCGGCGGACTATATCCTATAGCTGGCATATAACTGATTGATCGTAAATGCCATAACTTTGGTGTTTGTAAAGTTCTGAAGCTGGGATTTTCTATGGGTTTTATATTTGGCTAATCAATCCGACCTACCAAATTTCATAAGGATCGGCCGAATATATCCTATAGCTGCCATATAACTGATTGATCGGAAATGTCGTAACTTTTGTGTTTGTAAAGTTACGATGTAAGGATTATTTATGGGTTTTATTTTTGGCCAATCAATTCGACTTACCAAATTTCATAAGAATCGGCGGACTATATCCTATAGCTGGCATATAACTGATTGATCGGAAATGCCATAACGTTGATGTTTGTAAAGCTATGAAGCTGGGATTTTCTATGGGTTTTATATTTGGCTAATCAATCCGACCTACCAAATTTCATAAGGATCGGCCGACTACATCCTATAGCTGCCATATAACTGATTGATCGGAAATGCCGTAACTTTTGTGTTTGTAAAGTTACGATGTTGGGATTGTTTATGGGTTTTATTTTTGGCCAATCAATTCGACTTACCAAATTTCATAAGAATGGGCGGACTATATCCTATAGCTGGCATTCGTTTCTGACTTTCAAAGTGAACGGTCGTGTTTTTTTTTCTGCGCTTCGAATTTTGTATTTTGTTTTCGTTTATTCCCATCGGTGGGTGTTATCAAAACAATTTTAATTTTCTTGGGCGGGTAAGTGGGCCCTGGGACTCCGCACGAAAAAAAAAAACAAGAGAGAACGCTATAGTCGGGTGCCCCGACTATCAGATACCCGTTACTCAGGTAAAAGGAGTGCGAGGGAGATGGAGATAGAAATTTTGATCACGCATAACTTTTTAACGAATGGCCCGACTTAAAAAATTTCTTCTACATTTCGATAGGTATTGATAAACACAATAAAACTGCATTTTTACTTTTCCGATACATTTAAATTTTTAAAATCGTATATAAGCGATTGTGGGCGTTAAAGGGGGCGTGGCACCATTTTGAAACAAACTTGCGCTGCGTAGGAACTCCTAAAATCTACATGCAAAATGCCAATCTTCTAGCTTTTATAGTTTCCGAGATCTCAGCGTTCATACGGACAGACAGACAGACAGACGGACAGACAGACGGACAGACGGACAGACGGACATGGCTAAATCGACTCGGCTAGTGATCCTGAACAAGAATATATATACTTTATAGGGTCGGAAACGCTTCCTTCTACCTGTTACATACTTTTGCACGAATACAACATACCCTTTTACTCTACGAGTAACGGGTATAAAAATATAACTGATTGATCGGAAATGCCATAACTTTCTATTCGACTTACCAAATTTCATAAGAATTGGCGGACTATATCCTATAGCTGGCATATAACTGATTGATCGGAAATGCCATAACGTTGGTGTTTGTAAAGCTATGAAGCTGGGATTTTCTATGGGTTTTATATTTGGCTAATCAATCCGACCTACCAAATTTCATAAGGATCGGCCGACTACATCCTATAGCTGCCATATAACTGATTGATCGGAAATGCCATAACTTTTGTGTTTGTAAAGTTACGATGTTGGGATTATTTATGGGTTTTATTTCTGGCCAATCAATTCGACTTACCAAATTTCATAAGAATCGGCGGACTATATCCTATAGCTGGCATATAACTGATTGATAGGAAATGCCATAACTTTGGTGTTTGTAAAGTTCTGAAGCTGGGATTTTCTATGGGTTTTATATTTGGCTAATCAATCCGACCTACCAAATTTCATAAGGATCAGCCGAGTATATCCTATAGCTGCCATATAACTGATTGACCGGAAATGTCGTAACTTTTGTGTTTGTAAAGTTACGATGTAAGGATTATTTATGGGTTTTATTTTTGGCCAATCAATTCGACTTACCAAATTTCATAAGAATCGGCAGACTATATCCTATAGCTGGCATATAACTGATTGATCGGAAATGCCATAACATTGGTGTTTGTAAAGTTATGAAGCTGGGATTTTCTATGGGTTTTATATTTGGCTAATCAATCCGACCTACCAAATTTCATAAGGATCGGCCGACTACATCCTATAGCTGCCATATAACTGATTGATCGGAAATGCCATAACCTTTGTGTTTGTAAAGTTACGATGTTGGGATTGTTTATGGGTTTTATTTTTGGCCAATCAATTCGACTTACCAAATTTCATAAGAATCGGCGGACTATATCCTATAGCTGGCATATAACTGATTGGTCGGAAATGCCATAACTTTGGTGTTGGTAAAGTTATGAAGCTGGGATTTTCTATGGGTTTTATATTTGGCTAATCAATCCGATCTACCAAATTTCATAAGGATCGGCCGACTATATCCTATAGCTGCCATATAACTGATTAATCGGAAATGTTGTAACTTTTGTGTTTGTAAAGTTACGATGTTGGGATTGTTTATGGGTTTTATTTTTGGCCAATCAATTCGACTTACCAAATTTCATAAGAATCGGCGGACTATATCCTATAGCTGGCATATAACTGATTGATCGGAAATGCCATAACTTTGGTGTTGGTAAAGTTATGAAGCTGGGATTTTCTATGGGTTTTATATTTGGCTAATCAATCCGACCTACCAAATTTCATAAGGATCGGCCGACTATATCCTATAGCTGCCATATAACTGATTAATCGGAAATGTTGTAACTTTTGTGTTTGTAAAGTTACGATGTTGGGATTATTTATGGGTTTTATTTTTGGCCAATCAATTCGACTTACCAAATTTCATAAGAATCGGCGGACTATATCCTATAGCTGGCATATAACTGATTGATCGGAAATGCCATAACGTTGGTGGTTGCAAAGTTATGAAGCTGGGATTTTCTATGGGTTTTATATTTGGCTAATCAATCCGACCTACCAAATTTCATAAGGATTGGCCGACTACATCCTATAGCTGCCATATAACTGATTGATCGGAAATGCCGTAACTTTTGTGTTTGTAAAGTTACGATGTTGGGATTATTTATTGGTTTTATTTTTGGCCAATCAATTCGACTTACCAAATTTCATAAGAATCGGCGGACTATATCCTATAGCTGGCATATAACTGATTGATCGGAAATGCCATAACTTTGGTGTTGGTAAAGTTATGAAGCTGGGATTTTCTATGGGTTTTATATTTGGCTAATCAATCAGACCTACCAAATTTCATAAGGATCGGCCGACTACATCCTATAGCTGCCATATAACTGATTGATCGGAAATGCCGTAACTTTTGTGTTTGTAAAGTTACGATGTTGGGATTGTTTATGGGTTTTATTTTTGGCCAATCAATTCGACTTACCAAATTTCATAAGAATCGGCGGACTATATCCTATAGCTGGCATATAACTGATTGATCGGAAATGCCATAACTTTGGTGTTGGTAAAGTTATGAAGCTGGGATTTTCTATGGGTTTTATATTTGGCTAATCAATCCGACCTACCAAATTTCATAAGGATCGGCCGACTACATCCTATAGCTGCCATATAACTGATTGATCGGAAATGCCGTAACTTTTGTGTTTGTAAAGTTACGATTTTGGGATTATTTATGGGTTTTATTTTTGGCCAATCAATTCGACTTACCAAATTTCATAAGAATCGGCGGACTATATCCTATAGCTGGCATATAACTGATTGATCGGAAATGCCATAACTTTGGTGTTGGTAAAGTTATGAAGCTGGGATTTTCTATGGGTTTTATATTTGGCTAATCAATCCGACCTACCAAATTTCATAATCGGAAATGTTGTAACTTTTGTGTTTGCAAAGTTACGATGTTGGGATTATTTATGGGTTTTATTTTTGGCCAATCAATTCGACTTACCAAATTTCATAAGAATCGGCGGACTATATCCTATAGCTGGCATATAACTGATTGATCGGAAATGCCATAACTTTGGTGTTGGTAAAGTTATGAAGCTGGGATTTTCTATGGGTTTTATATTTGGCTAATCAATCCGACCTACCAAATTTCATAAGGATCGGCCGACTACATCCTATAGCTGCCATATAACTGATTGATCGGAAATGCCGTAACTTTTGTGTTTGTAAAGTTACGATGTTGGGATTGTTTATGGGTTTTATTTTTGGCCAATCAATTCGACTTACCAAATTTCATAAGAATCGGCGGACTATATCCTATAGCTGGCATATAACTGATTGATCGGAAATGCCATAACTTTGGTGTTGGTAAAGTTATGAGGCTGGGATTTTCTATGGGTTTTATATTTGGCTAATCAATCCGACCTACCAAATTTCATAAGGATCGGCCGACTACATCCTATAGCTGCCATATAACTGATTGATCGGAAATGCCGTAACTTTTGTGTTTGTAAAGTTACGATGTTGGGATTATTTATGGGTTTTATTTTTGGCCAATTAATTCGACTTACCAAATTTCATAAGAATCGGCGGACTATATCCTATAGCTGGCATTCGTTTCTGACTTTCAAAGTAAACGGTCGTGTTCTTTTTTCTGCGCTTCGAATTTTGTATTTTGTTTTCGTTTATTCCCATCGGTGGGTGTTATCAAAACAATTTTAATTTTCTTGGGCGGGTAAGTGGGCCCTGGGACTCCGCACGAAAAAAAAAATATTATATATAACTGATTGATCGGAAATGCCATAACTTTGGTGTTTGTGAAGTTATGAAGCTGGGATTTTCTATGGTTTTTATTTTTGGCCAATCAATTCGACTTACCAAATTTCATAAGAATCGGCGGACTATATCCTATAGCTGGCATATAACTGATTGATCGGAAATGCCATAACGTTGGTGTTTCTAAAGCTATGAAGCTGGGATTTTCTATGGGTTTTATATTTGGCTAATCAATCCGACCTACCAAATTTCATAAGGATCGGCCGACTACATCCTATAGCTGCCATATAACTGATTGATCGGAAATGCCGTAACTTTTGTGTTTGTAAAGTTACGATGTTGGGATTATTTATGGGTTTTATTTTTGGCCAATCAATTCGACTTACCAAATTTCATAAGAATCGGCGGACTATATCCTATAGCTGGCATTCGTTTCTGACTTTCAAAGTAAACGGTCGTGTTCTTTTTTCTGCGCTTCGAATTTTGTATTTTGTTTTCGTTTATTCCCATCGGTGGGTGTTATCATTTGCTTCTTTAATTTTCTTCCGTGTTATTTAAACATAAATTTAAACTCCGTTCGCTTCGCGAGTGCACTTTGTATTTAATACTAATAAATTGTTTTAGTTTTCGTAATTCTTATCTGTGTTTTCTTTTCTTTTATCCCCACCGTTTCTCTTTTGTGCATGCACTTTAACTTATTTACGCTCCCGCTCTCTTGCTCTCTTTGCTTTGAAAGTTCTAAGCGTGCAGTTTCTGCGCTCTTGCGGTACTTATAACTGCTCGCTTATAAATTTTAATTCGCTTTCTTGGTACAGTGGTCCCAATAAATAAAATGAATAATAAAAATTTAGTCTGCTTCTGCAAGAAATGCAGCCTCGTAATCAGGGCTGACCAGTCTAATATGACTTGCTGGCTGTGTGAAAATATGGTGCACACCAAGTGCGCCGGTTTTACTGGTGGGACAAGTGATGACCTATCAAAGGGGCCCAATTTGCAGTTTTGTTGTGACGCTTGTGTCGAGGTTGCGAACGAGATGAAATCGTTCATGCGCCAAACTAAAGGCGGCCTGATGGGGCTGATTAGCTGTTTCGGTGTTGCTAGAGATAGTTTTCGCCGAGCTGATGATCTCCATTCTGCGCTAGACTCGCAGTTTAATAGTCGTAAGCTATTAGAAGAGTCCCCTAAGCGCAAAAAGGCCGCTGGTGGTAAGGAGCAAAAGGGGAACACCCCGCCACCGAAATCAAAAGAATGCTCTGTTGCATTCCGGCGGATCAGCAGCTGATTTCAGCAAACCCTCAAATGTTGCTAAGATCGGCAGCTAAAAAAGATTCGGGATCCGAACAATCCGTTACAGAATGCATGCAACCAGGGACTTCTAAGAATTCCGATTTGTCCGTAGTGGTTTCACAATTAGTGGATCCACCTATCTCTCAGAATGTAGCATCACCACCACAAGGGACTACTGAGTCCGGACAACCGGCTCAAGTTGGTTTGGCAGAGGCAATGTCTGCTCCACCAAAATCCCTTTCAGTGGTTCCACTCAAGAAACAAATTTTCGTTTCTCGGCTTTCCCCTGCTCAAACATCTTCTGATGTATTGTCTTATATACAAGACAAAACTAAAGCCGATTGTAATAGTGTAAAGGTGGAAAAGTTTAAGTTTTCTTATGCTAGAGACATTTCATCTTTCAAGATTACTGTTCCTAACGAGCTTTTTGAAGCCATATGCTCGGGCCACTTTTGGCCGGATAATATGGATGTAAAAGAGTTCGAGGCTAAGATAAAGAAGAAGGGGCCCGTGGGAGTAAAACTTCATAGTCGAGGCCAAACCAGTGTACCAATTTCAAAAAACTAACTTCTAACCTCCTTCTTTTCTATCAGAATGCAAGAGGTTTGCGCAGCAAACTTACTAAATTGTATTCCGATAGCCTTTCCTTTGCATCTCATATTATTGTGTTCACAGAAACCTGGTTAAAGCCGGAGATCTTTAGCTCCGAAGTTTTTCCAGGTACCGTCCCTCTAAACGGAGAGGTGGAGTCTTAATTGGAGTTGATTCAAACCTCCCGTCTGAGGAGTTATTTTTTGATGAATTCAATACCATTGAATTTATTTGTGTAAAGTTATCGCTTCCTGGTAACTTTATATACATAACTTGCTCATATATTCCGCCGTTGTCTGAACTTCCTGATTATTTAAATCACCTATCCGTTATTAAGTCCGTTGCAAATAAGCTTTCCGATAGGGATCAGTTGATAGTTCTAGGTGATTTTAATATACCTGGAGTTACTTGGTCCACTGAGGATGGATCGAATGTCTTACTACCTATAGCACGGCATGATTTTATTGATGGCCTGCTTGTCATATCTCTATCTCAAGTAAACAATGTTCGAAATTCATTAGGTCGCCTACTTGATTTGTGTTTTGTATCAAATCCTGAAGGTGTGTTTCTGTCCAAAGTAGCACCACTCACGCAACCTGAAGATCCATATCACCCTACATTCGAACTTTCATTTGATACGGGTAGAGTTATAGAAGAAAAATCAGAAAAATCCAAACGAATACATTGTTTTCGCAAGGCAGACTTTCTGAGGCTAAATAATTTTATTTCTGGCTTTAATTGGTCTGATCTTTACCTATGCATTAATATGTCCGATGCAGTTAATGTTTTTTACACTGCAATAAACTCATTTTCTAATTCCTGTGTTCCTTGGTACTATCCGTCAACTTCCAATAAATCACCTTGGTTTAGCAAAGAGTTGACACACTTAAGAAATGTAAAGTCCAGACTTTTTAGGAAATATAAAAATACCGGTTCTCAATCTGTTTTTACTAGATATTTAAGTGCTCGGTCAAGATTTACCGTGCTTAATGCTCAGTGTTATAACAGTTACTTAAACCGTTGTAAGGTCCAGCTCTCTCAGGACCCGAAACAATTTTATAATATTGTTAACACCAAGCGTAAATCTAATTCTTTTCCTTCCTCGCTATCGTTCGAAAACAGGACGGCAACCACAGATCAGGCAATAGCCGATTTATTTGCCCAATTTTTTCAAACGACTTACTCTACTTTAGATTATTCATCACAGCCTTATTCTTACACCATATCCAAGTCAAACCTCATATTCTGTCCCACTTTAACAGAAAGCTCTCTTCTTTTGGATCTTCCTTGTATTAAGCCTGTTTATTGGCCAGTGCCCGATGGTATTCCTGGGTGCGTGCTTAGGTATTGCGCTAAGGCCCTGTGCAAACCTCTTCATAAGTTGTTTACCTTATCTCTAGAAACCTCCCAATTCCCAAATATTTGGAAGAAATCATTTGTTATTCCTCTTTTCAAAAAAGGTAACAAGTTAGAAGCCAGTAACTACAGAGGTATTTCTAAGTTGTCAGCTATTCCTAAGCTTTTTGAAAAAATGATTACTCCTCATTTGCAGCACCTTTGCAGATCAATCATTTCTCCGTGTCAACACGGATTTATCAAACGTAGATCCACAATCACAAACCTTCTAGAGCTCACTTCATTTGTGATAAAAGGCTTCAATAGTAGTTTTCAAACAGACGTCATTTACACTGACTTTAGTAAAGCATTTGACTCTGTAAATCACTTACTTCTCATTCAAAAACTTGACCTTTTAGGTTTTCCAGTTGATCTGCTTAAATGGATTTCAAGATATCTGAATGGCAGGTCACAAAGGGTCCTTTTTAAAAATTCCATTTCTGAAATTCTCCGTGTTACTTCCGGTGTCCCACAAGGGAGCCATCTGGGTCCGTTACTTTTTACATTATTTATTAATTATCTTCCCTCAATTATAAGTCATTCTCACGTACTTATGTACGCAGATGATGTTAAGTTGTACCTGCAGTATAAGGACATTTCCTGCCATTTAGACTTGCAATCCGATCTAGATAATCTTCAAAACTGGTGCCGAGATAATTTACTAAATTTAAACGGTTCCAAGTGCAAGCTGATGACTTTTTATCGGGCCAATCCGATATACGCGACTTACACGTTAAGTGGCAGCTCTTTGGATAGAATAACTCTTGTAAACGATCTTGGCGTTCTCTTGGACCCCAAACTAAAATTTTCTAATCACATTTCGTCCATGGTTAATAAAGCCAGAGGAGTGCTTGGATTTATTAAAAGGTGGTCAAAAGAATTTGATGATCCTTATTTGACTAAAACTTTATTTATTTCGCTAGTCCGTCCGATTCTGGAGTAGGGTCTCCCGTCTGGAGTTCACAATACGGAATACATATTGGTCGTATTGAATCTGTACAAAAAAACTTCCTTCTTTTTGCTTTATGGCGCCTAAACTAGGATGCAAATCTTATCTTCTCTTCTTATACTAGTAGACTTCTTTTGATTAATTTACCATCCCTAACCAACCGTAGAACGATGCTTGGTACTATCTTTATTTATAACCTTATACATGGTGATATTGACTGCCCCGACTTGTTAAGTCGTCTAAACTTTTCTGTGCCAAGTAGATTAACTAGAAATTGTATTCCCCTATCTTTAAATCATTGTAGATCTAACTATGCCTTGCATGAGCCTTTCAGAGTATTATGTTCTGGCTATAATACACTTTTTCCTGTAATATCAAATCTTGACTCTCTGCCGCTCCTAAAACGATTAATACTTGCTTCATTGGCACAAGATTGATCTAACTATTACTTTTTTCCCCGGACCTTTACCTTTATTTTCCTATCTCGGGCTGCGATCCTCGGTCGGTTGGGCGGGTAAGTGGGCCCTGGGACTCCGCACGAAAAAAAAAAAATATATATAACTGATTGATCGGAAATGCCATAACTTTGGTGTTTGTAAAGTTATGTAGCTGGGATTTTCTATGGTTTTTATTTTTGGCCAATCAATTCGACTTACCAAATTTCATAAGAATCGGCGGACTATATCCTATAGCTGGCATATAACTGATTGATCGGAAATGCCATAACGTTGGTGTTTGTAAAGTTATGAAGCTTGGATTTTCTATGGGTTTTATATTTGGCTAATCAATCCGACCTACCAAATTTCATAAGGATCGGCCGACTACATCCTATAGCTGCCATATAACTGATTGATCGGAAATGCCGTAACTTTTGTGTTTGTAAAGTTACGATGTTGGGATTATTTATGGGTTTTATTTTTGGCCAATCAATTCGACTTACCAAATTTCATAAGAATCGGCCTACTATATCCTATAGCTGGCATATAACTGATTGATCGGAAATGGCATAACGTTGGTGTTTGTAAAGTTATGAAGCTGGGATTTTCTACGGGTTTTATATTTGGCTAATCAATCCGACCTACGAAATTTCATAAGGATCGGCCTACTATATCCTATAGCTGCCATATAACTGATTGATCGGATATGCAATAACTTTGGTGTTTGTGAAGTTACGATGTTGGGATTATTCATGGGTTTTATATTTGGCTAATCAATCCGACCTACCAAATTTCATAAGGATCGGCCAAGTATATCCTATAGCTGCCATATAACTGATTGATCGGAAATGCCGTAACTTGTATGTTTGTAAAGTAACGATGTTGGAATTTTAAATGGGTTTTATTTTTGGCCAATTAATTCGACTTACCAAATTTCATAAGAATCGGCGGACTATATCCTATAGCTGGCATATAACTGATTGATCGGAAATGCCATAACTTTGGTGTTTGGAAAGTTATGAAGCTGGGATTTTCTATGGGTTTTATTTTTGGCCAATAAATTCGACTTACAAAATTTTATAAGAATCGGCGGACTATATCCTATAGCTGGCATATAACTGATTGATCGGAAATGCCATAACGTTGGGGTTTGTAAAGTTATGAAGCTGGGATTTTCTATGGGTTTTATATTTGGCCAATCAATCTGACCTACCAAATTTCATAAGGATAGGCCGACTATATCCTATAGCTGCCATTGATCGGAAATGCCATAACTTTGGTGTTTGTAAAGTTAGGAAGTTGGGATTTTCTATGGGTTTTATTTTTGGTCAATCAATTCGACCTATCAAATTTCAAAAGGATCGGCGGACTTTACTTTAAACCTAATTTAGAATCGTTATCGAGCACTGGTTGCTATGTTCGCTCAAACTTGGAAATATATTGAAATTTGAAAAAAAAAAAAAATAAAAACTTGAAGTTTAGTGTAAGTTAGTTTAGGGCGAAGGCGGGAGCACAATAAAGTTTCTCTCGCTCTCGGCGAAGTCGCCCCGTCTTCGCCAACCTTCGTTAAGCTAGGCTCTAAGTACTTTGTCGAAAAATATATAAGCATTCGTAGAAATTGATTTAAGCCGTCGACACCTTTTTCTTTCGTTTTCGTTTTTTTTCCGATATTAATAATTTTAGCCATCGCCAAGTTTTTCGGTCGTAATAATTAGAAAACTCTCTTATTTTCCATGGCGCCCCCGGGTGGACGTTAAAATTATTAATTTATTTTGGCAACTAGTGACAGTGACACATAAACCAAAATTATAAAGTGCAAGTGCAAGTGCAGGTCAAAGCACTCAATTACATACTTAGTGCTTTATTGTTGCCCGCGGCGTGTCGGTGTGGACAGAAAATACACATCAGCTCCTGCTTAAAGTATCGTGCCGGTCGCGAAATACCCTGTTCGCCACAAAAGTACTGCTGCCAGAGGGATGCCCTGCGATTGCTCAATGTGCAAAAGGAAAGTGGCAGCTGGATTAAAAGACCCTAACGCAGAACCTGAGGTATTTGTGCAAAAAAATGAAAGCTTGAGTTTATAAGAAAAACAATTTATTTGTTTATTGTCTTGTGCTGAAAAATTGCACCTCGCTTTCAATTCTTGGCACAGACGTATCGATATATAGTAGAGCTAGTTGTGCATGCATTTATTTATAATAAATAAAAATACAAAATTATTAAAATTTATTACATACATACACATCCATATTATAACCCATTTGAACCGCCGTTGGACGCAACATTTAATTGTGTTATATTATTGCAATCACTGTCGCCCCTAATTTATTTATTGAAACTCGAAAATTAATAGTTGGAAAAATCATCCCAGCCGCTATATGTACATAACCAATACATAAGCCCTCATATACAAGCAGCTGCAGCGGTGAACTTTTTCGTTTTCCTTTTTCGCTTTGCTTGTCTGCGTTAGCATCTTTGTAATTGTTGTTGGACTTTTGGTTTGGCGCGCTGAAGATCAAAGTGACGCGCTACCCTGCATTCGGACGGGTATACTGATTTTGCCGTCATTTGCAACCACTATTAATTTTAATACCTCGTGGCTCGATATTCAATTTAATACTTTTTTTTCGTCGTTTTCGTTGTGGATAATTATTAAAATAATTTTTTCGAACAAAATTAATGATTACATTAAATTGTTATTCACTCTTAGTATTTTGTTTCGAAAATTTATTTAACATTTTGTCGTCGTTCTAATTGAACAATTATCCTATTTTAAAACTTATTTATTTTATTAATTAATATTCTTGGATAAATAATTTATTTATATATGTATATATACATATTTATTTATTTTCGTGGTTTATATTTAAAAATAAAAATAAATTAAAATAAGTCCAGATAAGCCAAAATCTCTTGAACTTCTTGCGGATCTTAAAAATAAGCTCAAAAAACCAGTGATGAGCATCCGCCGGTTAAATGATCGAATAGAAGCCGGCCAGATTCCGATCCAAGAAGTAGAACTAACTGGTCGGCTAGAGATTTTAAATGCTTCTATTATTAAGGCAACTCAAATACAAGAACAGATCGAAGATTTAGATGATGGCGATGAGTTTGGAGAAGAGTTGGAAGAGCTTTCAATAATAACCAAGGCAAAAATAATGTCGCTTATCTCAGCCTTGAAGACGGCAAGCGAAACCAAAATAATTGGATCAGCTTCTGTAGCCCCAACTCGAGCTCGACTTCCGAATTAGGCATTGCCGAAATTCAGCGGCAAATATTCGGAGTTTAAGAATTTCATTAGCCTTTTCGAAACTCTTGTTCATCAAGACGACAGCATTCCCGTCATAGAAAAATTCAATCACTTAATTTCTTGTCTTTCTGGTCAAGCTTTGGGAACTATTAAGGCCTACCAAGTCACCGAGAGCAATTATGAAAAGGCTATGATCAGCCTGAAAAAAGTGTATGATAACGAATGTTTAATTTTTATGAATAATATTTCAACATTGTTTAGTCTTCCGAAAATAACGCAACAGTCAGCTTCGTCTTTAAGAAATATTATCGACACCGTATCATCTATATACGGTTCTTTGTTATCGATAGGAGACGACACCAAGATTTCAAATGCAATGTTGATCTATCTTGTTTTGAACAGAGTAGAGCCAGTGACCAAACAAAAATGGGAAGAACAATTAGATTATGAAAGGTTACCGCTTTGGTCCGATTTTGAAAAAATGTTAAACCGCCGATACCAGCATTTATCCGCTGAAGAATCGACGAAACCAAAGCAAGATAAAGTTATGTCGAGCAAGCCACATAATCATAGCTCTTTTTCTTGTTCTTCGTCCAACAGTAAATCCCAGCAAAGTTGTAGCTATTGCAATGCAGGAGATCATATCCTAGCGAACTGTGGTCCGTTTGGTCGCCTTTCGGTAATGCAAAGGTTCGACTTTGTAAAATCTGATTCCTTATGCATCAATTGTATGCGAAAGGGTCTCACTGTTTCAAAATTCAAATTTAATAAATGTCGAGTTTGTGGCCGCTAGCATCACGTTTTACTGCATAGATCTACAGTGTCCGAAAATAGTTTAGCGCTGACACCACCCCAAGAGATTCTTTCTCCCTCTTTAAATCAAGATCAGCCTTCCACGTCACATGTCATGCATGCGACATCATTGGACAGAGTGATTTTAGCTACGTCGATCGTAAGTGTAAGAACTAAAAACGGTGAATATATTTGGGCCCGAGCACTTTTTGACTCTGGGTCCCAAACGAATTTTATAACAGAGGACCTTGCTCACCGCTTACAGATCCGTAAAGAGCAGTCGTGTATAAACTTACTTGGTATTGGCGAGTCCAATTCTCAAGTTAAGAAAAAGGTACACACAATGGTGAAGTTGCGTATAAATGGTAGTGAGTTCTCTTTCGATTTTTGGATTTTGAAATCAATTCCTGATATTGATTTCATCCTGACCAGTCGGTCAATATCAATGACTGGAAAATTCCAAAGAACCTACCACTAGCAGACCCCTATTTCTACAAGCCACAAAGAATAGATATGCTAATAGGAGCAGAATCATTTTTCGAATTATTAGCTGTTGGACCAATTAGACAAGGTCCTGACTTTCCAACTCTGCAGAAAACCCTCTTCGGCTGGGTTGTATCGGGTAGATATAAGGCATCTTCCCCTACAGAAGTTGTGAAAAGTTTCAGTTGTAGTGAAGAGATTTTAGTGTCTATTGACAGCACACTACAGAAGTTTTGGTCACTGGAAGAAATGCCATCTCTAAAGAAAATTCTGTCACCTGAGCAAAAGTTATGTGAAGAACACTACCGGAAGACTACTCAGGTTTTGCCATCCAAGTAAGACTGCCGTTTAAATCGGATCCAAATGAGTTGTGGATAATTATTAAAATAATTTTTTCGAACAAATTTAATGATTAAATTAAATTGTTATTCACTCTTAGTATTTTGTTTCGAAAATTTATTTAACATTTTGTCGTCGTTCTAATTGAACAATTATCCTATTTTAAAACTTATTTATTTTATTAATTAATATTCTTGGATAAATAATTTATTTATATATATATACATATTTAATTATTTTCGTGGTTTATATATAAAAATAAAAATAAATTAAAATGAGTCCAGATAAGCCAAAATCTCTTGAACTTCTTGCGGGTCTTAAAAATAAGCTCAAAAAACCAGTGATGAGCATCCGCCGGTTAAATGATCGAATAGAAGCCGGCCAGATTCCGATCCAAGAAGTAGAACTAACTGTTCGGCTAGAGATTTTAAATTTCAAATTTCATAAGGATCGGCCGACTATATCTGCCATATAACTGATTGATCGGAAATGCCGTAACTTTTGTGTTTGTAAAGTTACGATGTTGGGATTATTTATGGGTTTTATTTTTGGCCAATCAATTCGACTTACCAAATTTCATAAGAATCGGCGGACTATATCCTATAGCTGGCATATAACTGATTGATCGGAAATGCCATAATATTGGTGTTTGTAAAGTTATGAAGCTGGGATTTTCTATGGGTTTTATATTTGGCTAATCAATCCGACCTACGAAACTTCATAAGGATCGGCCTACTATATCTTATAGCTGCCATATAACTGATTGATCGGATATGCAATAACTTTGGTGTTTGTAAAGTTAGGAAGTTGGGATTTTCTATGGGTTTTATTTTTGGTCAATCAATTCGACCTATCAAATTTCAAAAGGATCGGCGGACTTTACTTTAAACCTAATTTAGAATCGTTATCGAGCACTGGTTGCTATGTTCGCTCAAACGTGGAAATATATTGAAATTTGTAAAAAAAAAAAAAAAAAACTTGAAGTTTAGTGTAAGTTAGTTTAGGGCGAAGGCGGGAGCACAATAAAGTTTCTCTCGCTCTCGGCGAAGTCGCCCCGTCTTCGCCAACCTTCGTTAAGCTAGGCTCTAAGTACTTTGTCGAAAAATATATAAGCATTCGTAGAAATTGATTTAAGCCGTCGACACCTTTTTCTTTCGTTTTCGTTTTTTTTCCGATATTAATAATTTTAGCCATCGCCAAGTTTTTCGGTCGTAATAATTAGAAAACTCTCTTATTTTCCATGACGCCCCCGGGTGGACGTTAAAATTATTAATTTATTTTGGCAACTAGTGACAGTGACACATAAACCAAAATTATAAAGTGCAAGTGCAAGTGCAGGTCAAAGCACTCAATTACATACTTAGTGCTTTATTGTTGCCCGCGGCGTGGCGGTGTGGACAGAAAATACACATCAGCTCCTGCTTAAAGTATCGTGCCGGTCGCGAAATACCCTGTTCGCCACAAAAGTACTGCTGCCAGAGGGATGCCCTGCGATTGCTCAATGTGCAAAAGGAAAGTGGCAGCTGGATTAAAAGACCCTAACGCAGAACCTGAGGTATTTGTGCAAAAAATTGAAAGCTTGAGTTTATAAGAAAAACAATTTATTTGTTTATTGTCTTGTGCTGAAAAATTGCACCTCGCTTTCAATTCTTGGCACAGACGTATCGATATATAGTAGAGCTAGTTGTGCATGCATTTATTTATAATAAATAAAAATACAAAATTATTAAAATTTATTACATACATACACATACATATTATAACCTATTTGAACCGCCGTTGGACGCAACATTTAATTGTGTTATATTATTGCAGTCACTGTCGCCCCTAATTTATTTATTGAAACTCGAAAAGTAATAGTTGGAAAAATCATCCCAGCCGCTATATGTACATAACCAATACATAAGCCCTCATATACAAGCAGCTGCAGCGGTGAACTTTTTCGTTTTCCTTTTTCGCTTTGCTTGTCTGCCGTTAGCATCTTTGTAATTGTTGTTGGACTTTTGGTTTGGCGCGCTGAAGATCAAAGTGACGCGCTACCCTGCATTCGGACGGGTATACTGATTTTGCCGTCATTTGCAACCACTATTAATTTTAATACCTCGTGGCTCGATATTCAATTTAATACTTTTTTTTCGTCGTTTTCGTTGTGGATAATTATTAAAATAATTTTTTCGAACAAATTTAATGATTAAATTAAATTGTTATTCACTCTTAGAATTTTGTTTCGAAAATTTATTTAACATTTTGTCGTCGTTCTAATTGAACAATTATCCTATTTTAAAACTTATTTATTTTATTAATTAATATTCTTGGATAAATAATTTATTTATATATATATACATATTTATTTATTTTCGTGGTTTATATATAAAAATAAAAATAAATTAAAATAAGTCCAAAATCTCTTGAACTTCTTGCGGATCTTAAAAATAAGCTCAAAAAACCAGTGATGAGCATCCGCCGGTTAAATGATCGAATAGAAGCCGGCCAGATTCCGATCCAAGAAGTAGAACTAACTGGTCGGCTAGAGATTTTAAATGCTTCTATTATTAAGGCAACTCAAATACAAGAACAGATCGAAGATTTAGATGATGGCGATGAGTTTGGAGAAGAGTTGGAAGAGCTTTCAATAATAACCAAGGCAAAAATAATGTCGCTTATCTCAGCCTTGAAGACGGCAAGCGAAACCAAAATAATTGGATCAGCTTCTGTAGCCCCAACTCGAGCTCGACTTCCGAATTTGGCATTGCCGAAATTCAGCGGCAAATATTCGGAGTTTAAGAATTTCATTAGCCTTTTCGAAACTCTTGTTCATCAAGACGACAGCATTCCCGTCATAGAAAAATTCAATCACTTAATTTCTTGTCTTTCTGGTCAAGCTTTGGGAACTATTAAGGCCTACCAAGTCACCGAGAGCAATTATGAAAAGGCTATGATCAGCCTAAAAAAAGTGTATGATAACGAATGTTTAATTTTTATGAATAATATTTCAACATTGTTTAGTCTTCCGAAAATAACGCAACAGTCAGCTTCGTCTTTAAGAAATATTATCGACACCGTATCATCTATATACGGTTCTTTGTTATCGATAGGAGACGACACCAAGATTTCAAATGCAATGTTGATCTATCTTGTTTTGAACAGAGTAGAGACAGTGACCAAACAAAAATGGGAAGAACAATTAGATTATGAAAGGTTACCGCTTTGGTCCGATTTTGAAAAAATGTTAAACCGCCGATACCAGCATTTATCCGCTGAAGAATCGACGAAACCAAAGCAAGATAAAGTTATGTCGAGCAAGCCACATAATCGCAGCTCTTTTTCTTGTTCTTCGTCCAACAGTAAATCCCAGCAAAGTTGTAGCTATTGCAATGCAGGAGATCATATCCTAGCGAACTGTGGTCCGTTTGGTCGCCTTTCGGTAATGCAAAGGTTCGACTTTGTAAAATCTGATTCCTTATGCATCAATTGTATGCGAAAGGGTCTCACTGTTTCAAAATTCAAATTTAATAGATGTCGAGTTTGTGGCCGCTAGCATCACGTTTTACTGCATAGATCTACAGTGTCCGAAAATAGTTTAGCGCTGACACCACCCCAAGAGATTCTTTCTCCCTCTTTAAATCAAGATCAGCCTTCCACGTCACATGTCATGCATGCGACATCATTGGACAGAGTGATTTTAGCTACGTCGATCGTAAGTGTAAGAACTAAAAACGGTGAATATATTTGGGCCCGAGCACTTTTTGACTCTGGGTCCCAAACGAATTTTATAACAGAGGACCTTGCTCACCGCTTACAGATCCGTAAAGAGCAGTCGTGTATAAACTTACTTGGTATTGGCGAGTCCAATTCTCAAGTTAAGAAAAAGGTACACACAATGGTGAAGTTGCGTATAAATGGTAGTGAGTTCTCTTTCGATTTTTGGATTTTGAAATCAATTCCTGATATTGATTTCATCCTGACCAGTCGGTCAATATCAATGACTGGAAAATTCCAAAGAACCTACCACTAGCAGACCCCTATTTCTACAAGCCACAAAGAATAGAAATGCTAATAGGAGCAGAATCATTTTTCGAATTATTAGCTGTTGGACCAATTAGACAAGGTCCTGACTTTCCAACTCTGCAGAAAACCCTCTTCGGCTGGGTTGTATCGGGTAGATATAAGGCATCTTCCCCTACAGAAGTTGTGAAAAGTTTCAGTTGTAGTGAAGAGATTTTAGTGTCTATTGACAGCACACTACAGAAGTTTTGGTCACTGGAAGAAATGCCATCTCTAAAGAAAATTCTGTCACCTGAGCAAAAGTTATGTGAAGAACACTACCGGAAGACTACTCAGGTTTTGCCATCCAAGTAAGACTGCCGTTTAAATCGGATCCAAATGAGTTAGGCAACTCTTTTGAAGTTGCAAAACGGCGGTTTTTGTCGCTTGAAAGAAGGCTGTCTCGAGACCCTGAGATGAAGGAAATGTACCTAGAATTTATGAATTTCCTTAGGTTATATGTCTCTTACAGATAAACTTCCTTCTGCTCCACATTATGTTATCCCACATCAATGTGTTCTGAGACCCCAAAGTACGTCAACCAAGTTACGTGTCGTTTTCAATGCTTCTTGTAAATCGTCAACTCTGAAGTCTCTAAATGACATTTTGATGGCTGGGCCGACAATCCAAGATGAGTTGTACTCAACGTTACTGCGCTTCCGGCTGCATAGGTTTGCCCTGACCGCCGATGTAAAGAAAATGTATCGCCAAGTGATGGTGAATGAAGCAGATAGGCAGTTTCAACTTATAGTGTGGAGAAGAGACCCCTCTGAGTCCTTGAGATTATACAAGCTCAACACCGTAACGTATGGTACTGGACAAGCCCCGTTTTTGGCTATTCGGTGTTTAAAAAGGTTAAGTGAGTCTGCCAAAGTTTCTTTTCCTAGAGCTGCTAAGGTTATTGGATCCAACTTTTATGTCGATGATATGTTGACTGGTGCTGCATGCGTAGAGGAGTTAAAGACTATTAAGTCTGAAGTATCACAGGTTCTTCAAACTGCAGGTTTTGAATTGACAAAGTGGTTTTCAAACTCACCTGACGTTACCGCATCTGAGAGCACAGTTAAATCCATACCCATCTCGGACTCAGAGCCAACTAAGGCGTTAGGAATATCGTGGTTGCCTAACGAAGATGCCTTCAAATTCCAAATTGACACTGCTGTCATGGGTCTCCGAGCGACAAAACGGATCATACTATCGGTGACATCGAAGCTGTTTGACCCCCTCGGCTTATTAAGTCCTATTGTAATTAGAGGAAAGATCCTATTGCAGAAACTTTGGCTTAATAAGTTAGATTGGGATGAGTCGATTCCTATTCATTTGGAAACAGCTTGGAATATGATAAAAATTACATTGTCTAAATTAGAGGAAATATCTATTCCCCGGTTTGTGCATACCGATCCAATGTCACCGGTCCAATTACATGCCTTTGCCGACGCATCCTTAAGAGCTTATGGAGCTTGCGTCTACATTCGTAGCAAAACTGAAGAAGGTTATAAAATATCGCTGTTGACTTCAAAGTCTAAAGTAGCGCCGCTCAAGACTAAGACACTCCCAAGGCTTGAGTTATGTGCCGCTCACCTTCTCGCAGATCTCTGCCACAGAATCAAGCCCCTATTAAAGGTACCTATCGAACGGATTGTTTATTGGTCGGATTCTGAAGTTACGCTTCATTGGATCCGGTCTCATCCATCTTCATTATCCACATTCGTATCAAATAGAGTTGCGGAGATTCAAGAGTGGTCAGGTGAAGCTACATGGCGGCATGTTCCAACGAAACAGAACCCAGCAGATATTGTATCAAGAGGTTGTGACGTCGACGAAATTATACAGTCAATATGGTTTACTGGACCTGCGGAAGATGCAAACTGGCCCCAGAATGCGCACTTTGACCTAGATGAAGAAGTCCTACTACAAGAATCGAGGAAGACTGCGGTCGGACTGACCGCTGCTGTAAGAAATTTGGATTTGGTAGATGTCATCGAGGGATTTTCGTCACACCTTAAACTGCTTCGGGTATTCGTTTATATGTTCCGCTTCCTAAAAAAATGCAAAGACAAAAGTATGGTATTTGAAAAAACTTTGTCGCCGACTGAATATAATGAAGCTTTTCTAAAAATTGTCGAGTATCATGAAGAAAGAGAAAAAGTTCGTAAAGGATCCAGAGTTGGCCCAAGTCTTCAGCGATTGAATCCATTCATCCATGAAGACAAGGGGACATGGTGTCACTTTTCTTTGTTGCGAGTTGGGGGGCGACTAGCTATTGCTCCTATATCATACGAGGCCAAGTTTGTTGACAGAACGCTCCCAATTTGTGCAGAGCTATGTTCGGCATCTTCACCATTCCAATTTTCATGTTGGTCCACGAGCCCTTGTGAGTCTCCTTCGACAGCGTATTTGGATCGTAAACGCTCAGGAGGTCTGCAGTCAGATAGTTCGATCAGATAGATCGCTGCTTTAAGTGTAAGCCTCGACTAATGACAAAAATTATGGGAAATTTACCCGCAGATCGTCTCCGTGCTCTCCGCCCATTTGCCATATGTGGCGTCGATTTTTGTGGCCCTTTCTAAACGACATTGAAAATTCGTGGTAGGCCTCCGTATAAGTCCTACATTGCGTTCTTCGTTTGTTTTGCGTCCAAAGCGGTTCATCTAGAAGTTGTTTCAGATTTAACCACAGATTCTTTTTTATTGGCTTTTCAAAGGTTCGTTGGGCGCCGAGGATGTCCCCAAGTCGTCCATTGCGACAACGGAACGAACTTCGTCGGTGCGAGTCGCCACTTCCGGGCTATTCGAGAGAGGATAGAGGACGAAGCCGACGCGATACGCGAATTCGCATCAAAAAGGGAGGCAGGTGTCAAAACTGTCAAGAACCTACTCCTACGGGCGGTAAGCAGCGCGCTCCTAAGCGCAGAAGAGCTGGGAACAGTCCTCGTGGGAATCGAGGCGGTGATGAACTCCCGGCCGCACGGAGCAATCAGCAGCGACCCAAGCGACGGAGAGGCTCTGACACCCGGGCACCTACTGACAGGCGGGCCGCTACTCGCCACACCAGCACTCCGGACCCCGGACCAGGAGGGCAAATGTTCTGGCGGCGATGGTCCCGGGAATATGTCCTGGGCCTCCAAATACGGGGCAAGTGGCACCAGCAGCAGCCCAACATCAGAGAGGGAGATCTCGTCCTCGTGGCCGAGGACAACCTGCCGCCCCAACAATGGCTCCTCGGCAGAATAGTCGCCAGGCACGCAGGGGAGGACGGCATGGTCAGGGTCGTCGACGTGCGGACTAGTGGAGGAGGCCTTTTCCGGCGGGCCATTCATAAGTTGGCGCCGCTTCCATTGTGTTGAAGCCCGATGGGTGTTCAACGGGGCCGGTGTTCGCTCAAACTTGGAAATATATTGAAATTTGTAAAAAAAAAAATAATAAAAACTTGAAGTTTAGTGTAAGTTATTTTAGGGCGAAGGCGGGAGCACAATAAAGTTTCTCTCGCTCTCGGCGAAGTCGCCCCGTCTTCGCCAACCTTCGTTAAGCTAGGCTCTAAGTACTTTGTCGAAAAATATATAAGCATTCGTAGAAATTGATTTGAGCCGTCGACACCTTTTTCTTTCGTTTTTTTTTTTCCAATATTAATAATTTTAGCCACCGCCAAGTTTTTCGGTGGTAATAATTAGAAAACTCTCTAATTTTCCA